>OMNZ01071453.1:0-10246 GCA_900303255.1 Lesueurigobius sanzi | reverse complement strand
AGAAAAATGTACTAATTTCTAGATTGCTTAGCTTACTAAGATGTGACTTTTTTTGCAGTAACCTTGCCAGGTGGAAATTGATTAAATCTCCACATATAGAATGAATGAAATGTCAAAGGGTAAAGTCACCCTCAATGTCTAACAAAAAGATGTGTATAGGGAAAAAATATATATTTAGTATTATATTTACATGTGACTTTAATAGCACTTTTCCAAGCATCTACCAGCAGTCTAGAAGAAGAAGAAGGAGAAGGAGAACAAGAAGAAGTTGCTAATAAATAAAGCTCTTCTTCTTCTTCTTCTTCTTCTTCTTCTTCTTCTATTATATTTACATGTGACTTTAATAGCACTTTTCAAAGCATCTACCAGCAGAATTGCTATATAAATAAAGCTCTTCTTCTTCTTCTTCTTCTTCTTCTTCTTCTTCTTCTTCTTCTTCTTCTTCTTCTTCTTCTTCTTCTTCTTCTTCTTCTTCTTCTACTTCTTCTTCTCCTTCTTCTTCTTCTTCTTGTTCTCCTTCTATATTATATCTGTATTATATTTACATGTGACTTTAATAGCACTTTTCAAAGAATCTACCAGCAGTCTAGAAGAAGAAGAAGAAGAAAAAGAAGAAGGAGAAGAAGAAGAAGAAGAAGAAGTTGCTATATAAATAAAGCTCTTCTTCTTCTATTGTATTTACATGTGACTTTTGTGTACTATTGATATTTATACATTTTCCTTTCTGGACAAATAAAAGTGTAACTTAAACTTAAGATAATTGTACACTCTCAAATTTTGAAGTGCAATAAGGCAAGTGAGGACAGAAGAAGACGGAGTTACAGAATTACACAAATCTTTAGGCACAGCCCACCCTCTGTGTTGCTTTGTGTTTTGTAATGACTCATTCATTTATGTTCATTTTGAATGGATATACTTTATGGTACAGAGCAGTTTACAAAAGGCCATGCACTGGTCAAACGTTTACAGGGAAGAAAACACTGCCTGACCTGACCCTGAGAGTAAATGGTCCATTGCTGTACGCTCCGTGAAAAAGTCTGGACTGCTGCTTTTTTTTTTTTTAAACCAAAGCCTATGTTTTGGTGGGTTTGTGTGCACTGTACAGTACTTTATGGCCACGGGTTCAGAGTGATGAAATATACGGACCGTCACCATAGCAATTAGGAATTCAGAGCAAAATCCTTTTTTTCTTTTAGGGGGAAAGCACAGATCTGTAACAAAACTGTAGATAAGACGTTGTGTACTCCATTGTAACTAATATCCAGCTCTGGCGGCCATGTTGTGATTGTCAAGCACTCATGTAAAGTATTAGGTGACCCTTCTTAATGGTGTTACAATGGAAAAAAAAAAACCTTGATATTAGTGCGTATTTGACCATTCAGTAACTGTATGGTGTAAGATGGCACTTACAGTGGCCTCTATGACGTTCCAGGATCAATAGTTTTAGGGTTTCTGGTAAGTTAGTGGTAGAAAACATTAAAACACTTGATCCTGGAGCGTCATAAAGGCCACTAATTTAATAATAAGGGTGAATCCTACTTGTATAGTGCTTTTCAAATTACACCATCCAAAGTGCTTCTCACAAGCGGGTTTTTGTCAAGCTGCTTTTGAATTTAGCTTTGTTCAGGTAATTTAAGAATTAATCATAGTTTAACAGCAGTGAAGTCAATTTTACAAAGAAAAGCTGAAGAGAAAGCTTTATGTTCTAAACCAGAGATGCCCAAAGTTCCATGGAGGGCCAAACTATAGGCATCGGAGGGCCAAAATAGCGGCCAACGGGCCAAACGCAATACTGTTTCACATGTAAAGACCAAATTTAAACAGATCTATCTTTTAATATCCTTTAATTACTGTGCTTTTGAGTAGGACCTTCTGTTTTGCCGTTCTTAGGTACTATTGACAGTCTATTCAGTCACAAATGAATCAAAAATAATAATAAATACTCCTTACAAATCTAAGCACCATCTTGAGGGCCAAATCAAACCCCTTGAAGGGCCGAATTTGGCCCATGGGCCCCACTTTGGCCACCTGTGGTCTAAACAAAAGTGATATGGGAGAAGGGGGATTTAACATTCCAAGGGTAAGACTGGGACTTGTTCAAGGGCCTTCAGTATGATAAATAAATGTATATATTTTACAATTCTGTTCAAAATAGAGATCTGTGCTGTGTTTTTGAGGTTGATATTCATGTTTCATTGAAAATATGTCCATAACTTATAGTAAAAATTTCTTTCCCTCTATTTGTGATGATGGTCATATTTTCAATGCTGACATCTGCTATTTTCTGTCTAGAGTTTTATTTTAGAGAAGTGGTGATAAAGTCTGAAAATGCAGGTTCACAAAACAAGAAACCAATTCATAGTTAGGCCTTTGCTGAATGCAGTCTTCATGGTTTGCCTCCTCAAAGGCTGCTGGCCTATAGGCAGTTCATTTGCTTGAGATATTGTAATAGACTGCAGAGCAAATTCTGTATTAAGTGATTAGAGTTCTTGGATGTCAGTACAAAAGAGTTTGGAATAACCTGGAACTGACAAGAGAAGGCATGTCTATGTACTTAGAATAGCTACTGTACACTCTCTTGGATTTCAATTGGCTCTGTGTTAGCGTTGAGTGTTAGAGTGACATTTCCACTTTCCACTTCTTTTGCCATGTTCCCCTCATTGATCATGTTCCAGAGGTCGTAATCGTTACCATTGAAGAGGATAAGCAACCAATTAAATTTAGCACATTGTTTTCAACTGCTGCATTTGATGATAGTCAGAATGAGAGATGTCCCTCCAGATTTCCTGACACTGTCACTGTACTCACCCTTATTCTGCCATTTTAAAGATCATGTTTATTATCTCAGTCATTAAGAAGTTTCCACTGAAACAAAAGCTCACAAAAATTGTCATCTGGACTGTGTTGAATTGAGCGGGGCTTCCCAAACCTTTCAGACGGTCACCCCTAACATTATCATGCAAACAATTCGGAAACCCCATTGTAAAAAATCATTGTGTACAAATAATTGTATAATGCCAAGCAGTATTGAAAATATAGTACAATCTTGTGTATTCATCATTTATTTTGTTATTTCTCACATTAGGGCCTGATTTACTGATCCAGGTGCTAAACACAAATGCAAGTATCACTTTACATGAACACATGTAATAGCGTGTTACACCCGATTTATTATTAGAAACTCTTTATTCATGATGCCAATCTGGTATTTGCTCTGAGGCCTTTTAGCATTTATGAGATAACAGTTTAAACTGTACCTGCTTTTTGCACAGCTTTAGCACACACTATCCATTTTGCAGGTTTGCAAAAGATTAGTAAATCAGGCCAACATTCCATTGCATACAGTCTCAGTAATGTTCTTTTTTATATCTTGATATCATCTTGGGATCTCCAGGTCAGTACCTCACAACCCCCACTTTGAACCACTGGTTAAGAGAAGAGGCTTCTTCAGCTCATGAGGTTTCTCCGGTCTGGACAATGGATAGTTACTAGTAACCATCTAACTAGATCAGGGGTCTCCAACCTTTTTTACCCTGTGAACTTCTTTTGCATAGCAAAAATGACTTACGTATGCTTCAAAGAAACACATGTAACTATAGACCTGCCAAGGTGAGACAATAGTTTCTGCTACATTCACCTAAATGTTTGGAGATATTTTATTCAGAAAAAACAAAAATGGATCTAGTTTTTGACTTATCAAGCGTATGTGAAAAAGCCTGAAAGCCTTTGGCGAGCTACTTGGAAAGAGCGGGTAAGCTACCGGTAGCTCCCGAGCAACTGGTTGGAGATTCCTAAACTAGATATTAGTTATTCACCTCACCTTGCCCTTTTGTTGTTTGTTTTTGCTTGAAACAGAGGGGTGCTGGGTAACTTGTGTCCCATTTGCATGACCATGGCCTTGTTATTGTGATCTGAGAATATAAACCTAAGTCTTAACCTTAACATACCATACGCTCAATTATGTTTCTCCTTGGCTAAAATCCCAATCTCCCTGTCATCGAAGTTTGTGGCTAGTGACTTAAAGATGGAGAGGTGCCACTGTGTGCAGATCAGAATCAGGTGGTGCTGATACGTCCTATTGCAGAGTGGCTGCCTTGATTCCTCAATGTTCACTGTAACCTTCAATGCAACATATGGAGTTCACCTCATTTGAATGTTTGTAATTGCTTGAGTCTTGTCCTTGAAGTGAAAAAGCTTCTATATTGACAGGTTTAAAATAGACCCTATATGCTTCCTGGAAAATCGGCTGGAGCTTTTCCAATACACCAAACATAGGTGATGCATTTCCTTCTACAGGCTGATTTATGCTCCCATCCTGTATATAAACAGATCTGTGCATTATAAGCGTAGATACCGTCATTGCATTTATGATTCCACAAGTTTCTAAGGTCCAGCAAGAGTTATCGAAAGAGTATCTAAAGAGTGCTGAAAGAGCGTGAGAACATTCACGAAATGGAAATGAAGAGCTGGGACTAAAACAACATGGCGCCATGTTTTCCACACCACAATTACTGAAAAAATGACCAAGAAACTGAGGTAAAGCAGTGATGGTTTACCTGCAGATTGGTTCAAATCACGTTTTAGTTAAGTTAAGTTAAGTTTAGCCATTTGTTCTGATTGTTTGTAAATGTAGCGCCCCCAGCTGTTAGCTCATGTACTGCTCCATTATGTTGTTATGATTTATCCAAAGCCTACATGCTTTCGATAAATGGAGACTGATGGAGTGTAATATTGGACCAGAGGTATCTGTACTTTTACTGAAGTAATGAAATTAACTACTTCCACCCACCACTCTATGTGTATGAATTGTAGAGCATAAATTTGCCTATAGTCCTTATTAGACTCAATGCGCTGTCAAAAATGGCGGCCATTTTTTCCCCGCACGATTAAAGCCGCCCATGTCGCCAAAGACTTTTGCGAATACCTCCGTGAGTAGATGTCGTAGAGACTTGAGGGGGGTTGGGGCTTTAAAATGAACCCATCCATGTCCTTCTAAGCCTCCGGGAAGCGATGTACAGTTGTGTTGAAAATTTGTGACTCTGCACTTTACATAATGGCCCAGGGATTCAAAACAGTACGGGATAAAAACTTTTTCTTTTTTTTTTGCCTGGAACTTGACTTTTCCATCCTGAAAATGTGGCACTGGTCAGCTGCTATCTTCTTTTCTGTTTACATAGAACATGGAGGGCCAAAGTATGAAGCAACATTTGTGCAAAACAAAATGAGAACATCTATGGGGTAACATTTAGGATTAAGACATTTCAAGGTGTCCTCCCTCATTCTTGGTTTTGAACTTAGTATTAGCCCCTAAACTATCTTGTGATTATATGCCCTCTGCTTTACCCCTGCCCTTTGCTCCTTCAAGTCTTCTGATCTCCAAGAACTGCTTTAGCCAACACCACAGAACCAGCCATTGCCTGTTAACAAACCCCAAGCCAAAGTTTCCAACATTACCGTACCATGGCTTCAACAGTGTCATCCAACTCTGCGTCTTCTACCAGATAAAATGTCTCCTTCTATGAATTTGGACTGGAGATTAAAGCCGTCCTCTCGCGCCCCTATCCACAGCTGGCCCGGGACAGCACTTTTTGGATGGAGGGATGTGGAGGGGAGGAGAAAGAGGAGAAGAGTTGAGTTACATTCCTTCCATAGAGGCTGCCTATGTCTGCCAGCCAGGTCACTCCCAGTTCAATCTCATAGGCAGGAATTTCCTAAGTGTTTTTCGCTATAATGGACATGGTTAAAGATTCGCATTTTTGTTTGGAATATTTTCTCAAGCGTTTTAGTGTTCCCCAAGAAGAAGAAGAAAAGTAATGTTTCCTGGACCAAAAGTATGTACGCAATGCGGGATTGAAAAAGGCCAACATACCAAGTTTTTACTATGCGAAGCAACGATTATCAACGTTTTATTGATGTTTTGCTACATGAGGACACTGCGCTGTTGTTTGTATATTCTGAGACCGCAAGCAAATAATCTTTTTCATTACAGCGCTGACCCCCAAAGGAACAACTGAGAAACTGACGGCCCAAGCGTTTGGCATCAGACGATCTCCCATCCTGGAACTCGCCATGCCGTTTACTTGCTTAACTTTCCAGATGAGGTGAGATCTCAAACACAAGATTATTTTCAAGGTGCTATGTGCTGATTAGGCATATTATATTTTATCCGGGTTTAGAACTGGCACAAAAAACACATTAAGACTGATTGTGCAGGTTCTCAGTCGTACAGGAGTTGTCCATCGTAGGCACAAAAATTCTTCAGTCTTCATCTGTACTCTGTAGCTGATGACGATCTTTGGACTAAGATCGAAACATCCTACACTTCAACTACAGAGTACAGATGAAGACTGAAGAATTTTTGCCTACATTAAGACTGAAATCTCATTAAATTACAGCACTCATAATTAATATAATTTTCAACACTCATGCTCAAACATGTTGTTTTGAATAGAAAAGCCAGATCTTGACAAAGATTTGACAATTCAGGTCAGGTCATAAGTTGTGGCCGAAAGTCATTCCCAATTTCCCAAACACATTTCCAACAACCAATTTCTTCACAGAGACGAGTGCATTTCACAACTCGCTGTGTCACAGTATTATATCTTGAAATGTCTGAGGTTACAATACAGGCAAGGAGGACAAGACAAATTTAATTCCACTAATCGGGGGGAAAAAAAGTCATTTATAGTGGCTTTAATGGGACTGCTCACTCCTGCTGTTCTATCCAGAGCCTTCAGGACTAAAATCGTGTATTCTGTTACTTAAAATAACACGACTAAAGTGGAAATAAAACATACTGTGATAAAACTGTTCCAAGAAGTACATTTTCTTCTGTAATGTAAGATAACCTTCCTTTGCTCACAAGCTCACAAAGGAGAGCAGAGTCTTGGGGCAGAGTAAGCTTTTCAACATGTATGTATGCGCTCCCCTGTCCAACAGTGAGTGTGTGCGGCAAAAGCCTCTGTCGCCGGCTCTGGCTCTGACCGTGGCCTAATAATAGAAAGATAAAGAGATTAACTTACAGGAAGGAGAAAAGGGAAGTCTGTGTCTGTGCGGCAATGGAAAGTACTGCTAATTCAGTCAATTGAAAGGGATCCATTGTATGTCTATATGGCATGCATTAAAGGCGTATATATATATATATACAGTATATAGTCAATTATGGACTGAAGGCCCATGGTCACAATGGAGGACACAGGATGCATACATCCACATCTAAAAGCCTGCAAGAACAAGAAATTGCAAACAAAATCAAATAGATCTTCGCAGCTGATAAGCTCCCAGAAAATGTATTGTTTGTGACATTCTGGGTATGTTAGGAATGCATAAGGGAATTATATTACTGTAATGTGTGTAATTTAAACAAAAATAATGAGTAAATAGGCTGTGTTCATTTTATAGACTTCAATCAGTTGGAGGGCAGGTACCAATACAACTCTATGGGACAGAAACCATCATTTGTGTAGGGTTCCAAGATGCAGAACCACATTTGGGCAACAATTGTTTACCTATAAAGCCATGAGCCTTTGGAACACTCTTCTAAATTAAATTATCTCTTGTACAAACAGGTTTCCGTTCATCCAAAAATGTATATTTTGGTCGAGGGCAGGTGCCAATACAATTTTCTGGGAGACATTTTTTGAAAGGAATTTCCAAAAAGATAATTGACACATGTTGTTCTAAATCATTATTTGTTTGTATATTTCATGGCAATGATGGGTCCTGCCGTTGCCCTCCCTGTTGGCATCGTGAATCTGAAGATGCATGACGCAGGACCCGCCTTTGCCATCCCCATTTGTCAAGTTTTGGAGAGAAATAGGAAATAATAAGAAATAAAGACTGCAAGTAACACGATGCCGTTCCCGTCGCAATCTTAACCTCGCTAACGTTAATAAATAGTCTTTGCCCACCATCTTCCATTTCACAATTAATCATGTGAACAAGCTAAATTGATCCCTAGGTCCCCAAAACATGGGGTTAGACACCAAAATTACTTGTCTAGGATGAATAATAAAGGTGTAAACGGTGTAATAAGCACATCTGATACAAGAAAAAACTGTTGAGAAATCTTGTGTAGCAATTTTTTTGTTTTTTCTCATATGCAGCTGCCTACATATTGAGTACTACATAGAGTCTATTCTTTTATTTTGTTATCTTTGTAGTTTTTTTTAATTATCATTTTAGTGGGATTTGGTGGAGCTTAGCAGAGAAACACTTGCCTTATTGTTTTTGATTGAGCGATTCAATGTGCCGCACGTTTCCAACATGTTTATTTTCTTTCCAAAACGCTACTTCCTGAAGAAAGCGGACTGGGACCTAGATTGGGCCTGGGCCTGGATCAAGCCCTCGCCCCGTGTCAGGGATGGGCCGCGGCGATCACTTCATTCACTTTCCTCTTGGCGTCGACCCAAGAGTCATCCATATCTCCCCAAAGCACCTCCGACAACCGTTTGAACCGGTGATTTACGGGTCAGTGGGAGTGCGCGCTGGCTCCTGCTGCTGTGGGATCATGGTTTTTTAGTATCCGTCCCAGGCCCACGCCCACAGTCACCTCGCCGTGCCCCCTCTCCTCCTCTGTGACCTGAACGGAGCTCACGGGGACGGGGGCTCAGGCTGCTCTCTGTTCAACTCGAGGTTTCTTGAGGGAGATGTGTGTGTTATGAATGGCCCAGCTGCTCACAATACTCTCACTGTTTGTGTTTTTTTATCGACAAAATATCCAGGTCCGGAGCGGTTTTGTAGCTTAGATAAACGCACACTGTCAAAGTCGGTCAAGATCATTCAGTTTGATATAAAAGAAGGTGTTCTTGTTGATGCCATGTCTCCTCTTATTCTGATCATGATAATCCAGTCACTCGTTCTTTTCTACGACCCTCCACAGGTAGATAAAGTGGTGTACAGGTCGAACAGTATTATATGAAGTTATCTTGATCTGAAAAGTTTAAGAACTATCGATGTGTAGAACAGGAAGATTTGTCTGTGGAGCTGAACAGTCACGTCTCCCTGTTGTTGCCAGAAATCCAAATAAATAACACAATGCTTTTTGTCACTTATAGTGGGAGCAAAATTTTCTAAGAGTGAGAGTATTGATATTTCATAATAATCATATGAAGTAAAACGGTGTGATAAATTACTCTTGAGAAGTGTAATTCATTAAAAAAGTTACTCATGCATGGTTTTGTACACGCTCTAAAATCAAAATCCCATTCAAAATCTCCATAGACTTTTCAAAAATTTAAATATTAAGAGTTTTAAAGCATAATGGAGGCTTTTAAAGCATAATGGAGGCTAAACAGCGATGTTTCACAACAAAGAAAATACCAAACACTTAAATTAAGTTTTACGTTATATATCAATGAGTTTCCGCATCACTGAATAGCTGCCATTGTACTTTTAACCTTTTAAACCCCAACTGGTGCCTAATGTGGGTCCTATAGGGTTTAAGAGGTTAAACTTTTAATATTAATTATTGTCGTGAAGTCTATGAAGAAAGGTGAGACTCTTGAGCTCCACGTTGATAGAGCGTGTACAAAAACATGCATGAGTAACTTTTTGAAGTAATCACACAGTTTACTTCTACTTGAGTAATATTATTTTGAAATATCAATACTCTTAAGGGGTCATTTATCAATAGCATCCATCCATCTTTCTTCCGCTTGTCCTTTGCCGGGTCGCGGGGGCAGCAGTCCAAGCTGCCCGGCTCACATTGCACCAGTCCCTTATGGCTCCTCCTGCAGGTGGTGGTCCACAGGAGGACGGCCTCACGACGCTCCTTCACCTCTGGGCGAAGTAACCGGCTTTGATGGTCTCATCATGAGGAGCTTCTGAACCGCTCTTGGTTTGACCCATCACCTGGGACCTGTCCTGGGAGACCGTACCAGGAGCATAACGCCCCAGACACCAGAGCTCCTAGGATCATTCGGGTGCTCGAGCCCCTCCACCACGATAAGGTGGGGCAATAGCATACAGCTTTTTAAATGTACCATTTGAAAGAGCATCATCGTACAACAACGTATCCAACTTTATTAGTATAGCACATTTAAACAACTAAAACAGTTTCCAAAGTGCTGCACAGGCAAAAGATAAAAAGCAAAAGACACAAGATAATAATCAATAAAATAACAATAATAAATAAATAAAAATCAGTAAGATAAAAAAATAATAAAATCAGTTTAAAAAGCAGAGTAAAACAATAAAAAATAAATAAAATAAAAAAACACAGAGGACCACACAACTTAAGCCGTGT
>OMNZ01071451.1:6160-19332 GCA_900303255.1 Lesueurigobius sanzi | reverse complement strand
GTTTAGACCTGGTTTGGTCCTAGTTTAGACCTGGTTTGGTCCTAGTTTAGACCTGGTTTGGTCCTAGTTTAGACCAGGTTTGGTCCTAGTTTAGACCTGGTTTGGTCCTAGTTTAGACCTGGTTTGGTCCTAGTTTAGACCTGGTTTAGTCCTGGTTTAGTCCTGGTTTAGACCTGGTTTGGTCCTAGTTTAGTCCTGGTTTAGTCCTAGTTTAGACCTGGTTTGGTCCTAGTTTAGACCTGGTTTAGTCCTGGTTTAGTCCTAGTTTAGACCTGGTTTAGTCCTGGTTTAGTCCTAGTTTAGACCTGGTTTAGTCCTAGTTTACACCTGGTTTAGTCCTAGTTTAGTACTCGTTTACTCCTGGCTTTAGTCCTTGTTTAGACCTGTTTTAGTCCTGGCTTTAGTCCTTGTTTAGACCTGTTTTAGTCCTGGCTTTAGTCCTTGTTAAGACCTGGTTTAGTCCTGCTTTAGTCCTGGTTAAGACCTGATTTAGTCCTGGGTTTATGGGGCTTTAGTCATGATTTAGAACTTGTTTAGTCTTGGTTTTAGTTATGATTTAGACCTGGTTTAGTCCCAGGTTAGTCCTCGTTTAGACCTGGTTTAGTCCTGGGTTTAGTCCTCATTTAGACCTGGTTTAGTCCTGGGTTTAGTCCTCATTTAGACCTGGTTTAGTCCTTATTTAAGACCTGCTTTAGTCCCAGGTTTAGACCTGGTTTAGTCCTGGGTTTATGGGGCTTTAGTCATGATCATTTAGACCTGGGTTAGTCCTTGTTTAGACCTGGTTTAGCCCGGGTTTATTTAATAAATCAGGCTAGGAAATACATGTTAAGTACAATAAGTACAAGAAAAAATAGTCATTACTGAAAAATCTATGTAAAAATAATAATAATAATAATAATGTTGCCTCTTTTTTGATGTTCAAAGCTGAATAAATCAGGTTAGAAATTAAATATTGAAAAATCACTCTGAAAAAAACTTTCAAATATTGTTAAGTACAAGAGAAAGTGGCCGTAGGAGCTGCTAAAGTGGAAATGTTGATGCAAAAGTGTGAATGCATCTTGAGAAAGTGGCCTTTAAAGTTACAATTGTCTGTAAATCTATGGAAAACCGTTGAATCTGTGCAACAATTAAACTCCTTATTGTGAAGATTTAGTCATTTATTTGTTTCCAGGTAAAAGTGATTAAACTGTATCAAAATTCGAAAATATAAAAAAATGTCAAAGTAGTGCCTGTAGTAAAGAAAGTCATGTTAGCCGATAAACCCTTTCAGTCAAACACAAATACATAAAAGCATATTCTAAAACAAGAAAAACACAACTATATGAAGCTATATGAAGCTAGTTTTATAATAACATGAAATTGTCTCACCTTTTGTCAAGCATTAATTAGTTGGTAATTAGCTGGA
The DNA here is from genome assembly GCA_900303255.1 of Lesueurigobius sanzi. Lineage (NCBI taxonomy): Eukaryota > Metazoa > Chordata > Actinopteri > Gobiiformes > Gobiidae > Lesueurigobius > Lesueurigobius sanzi. Next base: position 17,927 of record OMNZ01071451.1, on the reverse strand, counting down.
AATCCATCGCCGTCTCGAGTCCAAACAGCAGCTTTTCCATGAGACAATCTGAGGGAGGTGACTCTCAAACTGGACTAAAACTGTCACACTAATAAAAAAAAAGGAAAAAGACGCCGGAAATTTAATATACTCAAACAGAGAGAGAGAGAGAGAGAGAGAGAGAGAGAGAGAGAGAGAGACAGAGAGAGAGAGAGAGAGAGAAAGAAAGAGAGAGACGGAGAGACTTTAATCCCAGTCGTAAACATCGTTAATCTAGTTGATCAGAGCTTCCTAACAATGAACATATGGCATCACCACACTGTCATAAATTTACATTAGATTTTATGGTGTCATGTGACTTTATGTTTGTCATTTTGAAACAGATACAACATTGCTCAGAGACAAAAGCAAGACAAAGACCGTAGATGAGACTGATTATATTGAAATGTACTTAGCAACATGTAGCTAACAATACAGGAAACTTTTGAGACATTTTTTTGTAGGAAGCGTATCGAGACGTTTCTTGTATTTGTCTAAACACAAAGATAAGATTGAGAATATTGCTATGTCATAAAAGAACAGCTGCTCAGCGTCTGTAACCGGGTCATGTGCTGAAATAACATTGGGTATAGGGATTAGTGACATGTTATTGGCATAACAGAGTTTACACTGGGGCACAACCAGTGTTGGGGACTAACTAAATACGTATTCAGAATACTCATTTTGAGTAAGGTGGAAGGAGAGAGACTAGAAAGAGGGGAAGGAGATGGAGAGAGGAAGGAGAGAGAGGGAGAAGAGAGACAGAGGAAGGAGAGAGGGAGAGAGAAAGAGGGAGGAAGGAAGGAGAGAGACAGAGAGAGGGGAAGGAGATAGGGAGAGGAAGGAGAGAGAAAAAGAAAGAGAGAGGAATGAGAGAGAGAGAGAGGAAGGAGAGAGGGAGGAAGAGGGGGAGAGAGAGAAAAAGAAAGAGAGAGAGGAAGGAGAAAGAGAATGAAGAGAGAGAGAGAGAGAGAGGAAGAGACAGAGAGAAGAAAGGAGAGAGAGGAAAAGAAAGGGAGAGAGAGGAAGGAGAAAGAAGAGAGACAGGGAGAGTGGGAGGAAGAGGGAGGAAGAGGGAGAGAGAGGAAGGAGAGACAGGAGGGAGAGAGACAGACAGACAACAGTTGCATATTTTCAAAATATAATGCAAATCAAGGTGAAAGTATTATAAGTATTCAGAATACAGTACACTGTTTGGGCAAAGTAACTGAATACATTGCAAAATACATTTTAAGACAAGTATTCTGTAACTGAATACAATTTCAAAGCATTCTCCCCAACACTGGTCACAACTCAACGTGGTATAAATTCAGGGTTAGGATTTTCAAAGGAAAAAAGCCCCATTTTACTCCTGAAACAGTCGAATTACATTGCAGACATGGGAATATCAAGCAGTTTTACCTGCATGTACATACAGAATGATGTGTTTTGGGGTTTATGTCACAATAATGACATGGTAAAGCAACATTGTGTAACATTTTGCCCATAGAATAAAATACAGCCTTTCATTTATTGGCATTAAAAAAAGGCTTGCCTCTCTTCAGATCTGCCTTTGCAGGACTTGCGACACCACCGAGAAGGGTCCAGCTGCAGCCAATGGAGTCCACATGAGATGACATCACCTCCACAGGACAATGCTAGCTTATTGAAGGGCAAAACTAACCCTAACCCTGTTTATTTATGGCATGTTATTGAGATCCATTCAATTCAATTTCATTTCCTGTGGAGGTCCACTTTGCTTTACATGTTATAGCCAAACACGAGGTTCAGCCTGGTCAACCACACCCACTTCTTTCTGTTCAAACGAAGGTGGGTGTGGCACAGAGCGGGTTGACGCATTGAACAGCGGTGTTAAACTCCTGCAGAGCCAATCAGAGCGGCTCACTGATCGAGCGTCACTTTGTGTGCTGCCTTTGTTATTTTTGTAGTTTTTAAATACACACTGCCATAAGCGTGTAGCAATCAATAGAGCAAACATTTACAGCTGCTCTCTCGTTTGTGTTATAGCCTGGGAAATATTTAAAACCACCGAGAGCCGGTTTTGAAAGTGCTGGTCTGTTCCTCACTTACACTTGTGGACTCTGACAAAGCAGGCGTTTGTTAGTCTCCTGGGTCAGCTTTAGTTTCGTATTGTTGTCATTTTGCAAACACTGGAAAGTCTTGCTCAACTTTGACAGCTTCACGACAACTTTGACAGCAACACGACAACTTACCGTGCTAACAAATGTATTTGACTACCAACCAGTAAAAGGTGTTTGCCACAGCTGCCATAATTTAACAGTATTTCTGTTTACCAAAATATCTTTTATGTTTATATAATGGTTAAGGAAAAGGGAATCTGGAGCTGGATCTGATGGACTGAGCCAAAGCCCAGACTTGAACCCCATTGAACAGATCTGGGATTTAGTGAAATCAAAAATTGATCCAAAGTCTCTGGGAACAGCTACAAACTATTTGGAACTCAATAACAAAAGAGACTTTGCACATCTACATCAAAATGGCAGCAAGACTCAAGCTGTCATCAGGACTAAACGTGGCCATACAAAATATTGACATTTTAGCTTATTATTTGTCAACAAGTTATTGGAATAACAACTATTTTGTTATTCCAATTGGTTATTTTCTTACTGAATAAAAATTAAATAGTTAATTTGAAACAAGTTATTTATGTTTTCTTGTTTTCATGGCAGGTGGTCTAATAAATTTGTCACGCTCTGTACTTCTCATGCTCAGCTGTGATTGGCTGTTAACTTCAGCTTAGTCCCGCCTCAAGCAGTGGTTTGCCTGAGGGAGCAGTGCCAGGCTAGTCTCCAGTTTACATAAACAAAGGAGAGGCTAGAGGTTCTAATCTTCTATTTAATAATTAATTTGTTTAAAATGTATGTTTTGAGCTTTATAGCAGTTTAGTTCTGTGGGCCCATGCATGAACCCGATATACCACAAATTCTCTTACATTGAATAAATTGCACGGCGTTACTGTATTTGTGTCGTCCATTAAAATGAATATCGTTGGAAGTTTCACTCTTGACTTACAGGTCGCGACACTGATTTAACTGTAACTGCAGTCTTCTTCAAAGCATGTGAAACCTCCTGTCTTATAAAAAGCACATCAAGAATGCTTTAAAAACATCCATATTTCATTATTTTTCAGTATCATCTAGCATGTATGCCTTGCTTCATGTATGAGAAAATCCCATGCATGAACCTGATATACCCACAAAAATGGAAAACTCAAAAGTATATTTGTTATATATGGTTATTCCCACTATCCCTTGGGTTTGAGAAGTCCAAACATAAACTTTTATTTTCAAAATACGTAACGGTCTAGTGTGTTTATATTGTATTCCCATTTCTTTTGGTGAGAAGGAAGCAATAGGACCGAGAATAGGAGAGGACCACTTTTTTATCTCAATTTTCTCAGATTGACATACAGTAGGTGTGGGATGTCAGGTTCATGCATGGGGCCACAGAGTTCTTTCTTGTGACGTAGCAACTGTATAACCTTGAATGCTCCAGAGTGTGGTTTTAGTGGTAAAAACATGCACTGGACAGTCCAAATAAAAATAGACTGTTCTTTGTACAGCTGCAGTTTATTCACCTTATTCAGCCCCGCCCACTTTTTCGTCTTAGCACTTCCTGTGACATGGGATTACCATTGTTGTCATTGTAAGAAAGTGAAGAAAACAAAATGGGGATGAACAAAAGCTCAAAGGAAATAGGTTTGACTTTTTAAATAGGGTCACTTACTTTTTGTTGTCACTCTCTTATTGGCTGTGAGGAACTCGGACCAAAGCCGATCAATACATTTACACTGATGTTTGCTGGAAATGCTACATGTTGCACCAATACCAGAAATCAAAGCCAGTGTCAGTTCAAGTCAGACCTGCAGTTTTACATGAACAAGATGCTGAGTTCCTGAATAAGGTGAATAGATTTAAACAAGAACCTTTTGGCTATGTGACCAATCTTTTGGTTTGGTTTGTGTTTATTTGAGCATTTTTACATTCTTCATATTTTTTTTTTTTTCCCAACAAAAAAATAAAAATAATATGAATAATCTGTCCATCAAGATCAGAAGGTGTCCATTATGCTGATCCTTTTCTCAGTTGGAGGACGTTTTCATGGTTCAATACACTGCCAAAGTTCACAGTTATCCTTGTCGTCACTCCTGGTTTTAGTCTCTATGTCTGTGCACTTCATTGCTTTTCTGTGATTCTTTCTGTGGCACAAAATTTGCCGCATTGTTTTTAATCACGCACCGTCGAGGACTCCTTTCGATTTGACTGAAATGACTCTGCCTCCCGCACATCTTTCCCATGAAGCCTTTGGGCACGGCTGGCGACAGCATCAGCATGACTGCGGGCTCCAAGAACACATTGCAGCAGCTGGTCAACATGGCCAGGCTTCTCCACTCGACGTTGGAGTCCAGCACGAACCCCACGATGTGCGACGTGTTGTACGGCGCGTAGCACACAACGAAGACTGCCAAAGTGGACAAGGCGACCGTCAGAGCGCGCTTCTTCCCCAGCGGCCGAAGGTTGGAGCGCCAAACGAGGACGACGCAGCGCAGAGTGCAGAAAGACGTCATGATCAGCGGCAGTATGAACAGAACGATGGCCATCTCGAGCCGCAAAGGCAGCAGCACGTCCAGTTGGGTTTCGTTGAACGTATCGTAGCAAGCCGCGACATTATTTTCAACGGATATGAAGTTCGCGCCCCCTTCCGCTTCAAGTCCAATGCCAAGGTGGACGAAAACGATGGCCCACAAAGCGGCGCTGATGAAACAGGAAATCGTGGCGCGGCGATACATTTTGTAAATGATCGGAAACGCGATGCTGAGGTAACGCCCCACGGTGACGGCAGCGATGAAAAGGCAGCTCCCGTACACGGACGAAAACAAGAAGAAGTTAAAAATCGGACAGACCAGCGCCGGAAGCTTCCAAGTGTTCTGCAGAGTTTCAAAAGCTTTCACGGGAAGCCAGGCGACCAGGACCAGGTTAGCGACGCACAGGTTCAGGGCGTAGACGACGTTGGGGGTGGCACCGCGTTTGCGAGCCTTTCGAATGTACACCAAAAAGACCAGGATGTTGGAAGGGAGACCCAGCAGGAAGGTGACGCAGTAGATGGTGATGGCCAGGCAGTCTTCGACGAACCCTGACATGGTTAGTCCACTGGTCAGGCTCAGTTATAGACAAAGATCCTCTTCCATATTGACGAATTGGAGGAAATCGGAGAGCAAAACAATGCCATTGATCATGATACAGTTGTGGAAAACTTGCACCAGTAACTTGAAATCTGTAGTTTCGATTTAGTCCACCAAAGTCCAGTTGGGAATCTTTTCCCGAAGACCATAAATCATCTGGCAATGGCTTCGTAGATGACAAGGTGCAACATCCTTAATGCTCCAAAATTTGCTCAGCCATTTGTTCTTCATGCACTTAATAATTAACTAACTTTCTGCAAAAGCTTTTCACTGATGCTTCCGTGTTGATGGAGATTGTTATGTTGTGGTCAGATACCTACTGTGTACAAGGATTACAGTACCAAGATTTGACCAACAATGCCATATAAAACCTTTGTTGTTGATCGTAAAAATTAAAAGTCTTGTTCTGTGCTGTGGCAAAGAAACAGCTTCAGGTTGAAATAGTTTAAGTTTTTCCAAAAAATTTAACTGAAAGTCCAAATGTTAGTGACACATCTTTCAAAATGTCTTGCCAATTATCATCTTTTCATTACTGAATTCTCATTTTGCAAAGATCGTCCACAACGTATAAACTTGCTTTAGTAATCCTTTAAAAAAAAGAAAAGAAAAACACTGCAATGTAGGTCTGGAGATGTTCCTTCACTTCATATTCTTTGGATAACTCTTTCTGTTTTGCCCATTCACAGCCTCCAGAGCCTGCATCTCTTCAATGAATGATGCCCATTAAAAAAAGTAGGCGTTGTCCCGTCCCTGAGTGGACATGAGGGGGGCGCGTCCCGCACGACATCAGGCCCGCGATAAGGGGAACGCAACTCAAGCAGAAACACAGGTCATTAGCCGTCACCGGGACGCCTAAGTGCCCCCATCCTGCAGAGAAACAGACAGGTAGCATGTGGGCACTTAAGTGAAATGATTCGGTATGATTTAGTGAGTCAGGCTTTAAAACGCCGACCGCGGACAAGATGAATGGGGCAGTAAAACTATAAAAGTCTGTATGGGCCGAGAGCGAGAGGGCGTTTGGGTTTGCCGTGATTTGTTTGTGACATTAAGACACTTCTCGAGGTGTAATGGCACAGAATAAAAGGCAAAGCATGTGTGCCGTCAAAGCTCAGAGGGGGAAAAAAATGACACTACAGAATGAGTTTACCGAGAAGATTACTTCCAAGAAACCGGAATCGGCCGGCAGTAACTCCACCTTTTACAGTTTGTCCTGGACTTGGCCTCGTTACCTCAAGTAAAAATCAATGATGATCTATTTTGGTAAGAAAACACATGGCTACTGTTCAGTTAAACGTGATTGTGTCAGGAACACTGCAATAAGCAATCTAGAAATAAATAGATTTGTCATTGATTTGGCCAATTTCAAGAAATGTTCCAGAGGGGTACATTTTTTTTACACTTTTTAATTTTGGCCCAGTTTAATAATAATAATGCATTGGTTTTATATAGCGCTTTTTTGGTCATAAATCTATTCTACATAATCTCTTAACATCTTCACGATAAGGAGTTTAATCATTGCTCTGGTTAGGGCCGCACAACTTTTTCGGACAGAAATTGCGATTCAATTTGCAATTTTAATATTATTTATTTATTCTGCAATTCAGTATTGTCTAAGCATGGGATGATGTGGACATTTTGTCTCATGATTTTCTTGGACACATTCTCTGCCATTCACTATTATCAAGGTAAATATCGGCCGTAGTTGAACTGACTTAAGTGATGATGCAAATTATGAAAAAAAAAGATGCTGCAATCAACTGATCGTGCATCTTTTCATCGCGATTTATTGTCACAGCCCTGGTATTGTCTGCAAAATATACATCTAAAACTGCTTTTATACATTGCAGTAGTTCTCATTTATTATATTTCAGCTTCATGAAACACGGGAGATACAAGGAAGAAAAATGCTGTTTTTTGCCTTTGGGGTTAGGTAATTGCAGTATTTAAAATTGCGATGTCGATTCGATATGGATTAATCTTGCAGACCTAGCTCTGATTTAGACAAAAAAATTTAATTTCAAAGGCCATTTTCTCAAAATGCATTTTTCTTGCACCCTCACAACAATGTCTCACCAACAGTCCTTAGATTTTCCAGTCTTGTGCTTAACAATATTTTAGTTTAGTTTAAGTTTTTTCAGAGGGATTTTTCAATATTTAATTGTAAACTCATTTATTCAGCTTTGAACGTAAAAAAGAAGAGAAATCAGATGTTTTTACTAATGACTATTTTATTCACAAACTAAACAAACAAATCAAAATCCCCCTGAACAAATCTTTGTAACTAATATATCAACAAAGTAAAACCAACATTAAACCTGGTTCTATCCTATATTTAGATTTATTTGCTGAAAATATATGCAATTTTGACACATAAAATGCCTTATTTTATTATTTTTTTTAAATAATAATGACAGATATCGTGCACTTTGTTCTCAGATAAAGTACAGCAAAACTTTCAAAATGATGTCACTCAATTATTTTTTCCCCAATTCACCTGCCGTGTCTTGCCTTACATCAAGAAAACAACAACAACAATCTTATTCCGGGTAAATAAATCTAATTTTAGTTACTTGAGTTACTTGAGTGAAGTAAAAGTACCTCAAATCTGCACTTTTTACTTTGTAACTTTCCACCACTGCTGCAGCCAAAGCACAGTCCATTATCACACTCATCTGATCAAACATTTCCACTCGCCAAAACACCGCCATTAAAGGTGTAATGGTCAGTGAGCAGGGAGCGAGGAGCAAAAACAACTGTGACATTTAGACGCTACATTTAAGAAAACATAAATTCTCCAAACGAACGACACACGGACACAAAATACACTGGAACATCACAAATAAACCAATAATAGTCCCTTTCATTGTTTGTAACCATTCCAGGCTTAGCTGGAGGCGGAAAGCTAGATTGCTATCTATTTCCATTGTAGCTGTTGTCATAGTAACGATAAACAAATGTCAAACTGTTGTTGTAAATATCAGATAAAATCTTATTTTATCATCTCAAATGTCCTTCCTCTTGTTCTTGCTCCTTAAGCCACAACAGGAGCATATTTTTAGTAGTAGTTTTACACTTATAATCACTAGTTTTAGTTTAATCTTATTTCTCTTGCTCACTTCCTGCCTCCAGCTGTTGTCACTGATGATGTAAGCAGCGAAAGGGACAGGAGCAACGAAAAGGTTAACGCCCCCTTTTCGGTGACACCAGAGGCTGCGTCCATTGAGATGAATGTGGAAACATTGGCTGAGATCTTCACATTTAATTTATGTGTTTTGTATATTTGTCTGATACTGTATAAGAGGTAAGCAAATCAAGAGATTTTTTTTTGCTGTAGAAGATTCACAGAGCGGACAGCAGACTAAACACTTTATATTGAAGTCCAAACATGCTAACTTCCTGCTAACTTTAGCCCACCTTAAAACATCAACTGTCCGCTCTGTGAATCTTCTACAGCAAAAAAATCTCTTGATTTGCTTACCTCTTATATCAGACAAATATACAAAACGCATAAATTGTTATTTTTCAGACGTAAATCTGAAGATCTCAGTCGATGTTTCCCCATTAATCTCAATGGACGGAGCCTCTGGTGTCACGAAAAGGGGGCGTTAACCTTTTCGTTGCTTCTGTTTATCAAGGCTAATTTTACACATTACCAATACAAAAGGAATTAATCGTTCATCAGAGAACTATGCTGCATGGTTGCCTGTTTGTCTACGTGATTCATATTTATGTTAATTAATTGCAGCATATTTCATTATGTCGCTCAGCCCTAGCTTCATTAAAAATATACTAATACAGGAAGGGGGCATATACTTTTTCACACCGCTGTATGTCACTAACTTCAAAATTTTAGTAAAAGAATAACTTCTCCCCCAAACTTTTGTTCGTTAAATCAACTCTTCATCAAACCAAGTGATAATTACAAAAGGATTCAGACCTGTTGCATGCGCTTTACCCTTTTTACATTCATCTGTAAATACTAGTGTCATCGCTCGTGTCCTACTGAGCCAGCAGCTGCAGGTGGCTCCTCCCGCTGGAGTTGGTGAGAGGGACGAGGGGCACAGGGGGCCTGTCGGTGGTTGGGACGGGGGCGACCGGGCCGATGGTGGGGGTGAGGCGGGTCCTGGTGCCGAGGCTGCGCTGCTCCAGGGACAGGGCCTGCTGCTTACGGGACAAGTCCTGCAGCATCCGAGTGTGGTGCAGCTTCAGTCTCTGCAGGGAGTTTCTGGTGCAAAGGACAGAGCAAGAGTTTTCAAAGAGTGACAGAATAAACACATTTTATTTTGTTTGCAGAGAAACAAAGGCTCACTGTGCTTCCGCAAGTTTCTGTTTGAGAGACACGATCGTCGTTTCGAGCTGATTGACTTCATAAACAAGTCCGTGTTGCACCTAAAAAAGACAAAGTGAGAGAGGAAAAACAAGTTGTTTGTGCATACTATATCTAAGCAAATGTGGTATTGAGGCGACCGCTTAAATGCAATAGGTTGCGTCCACAATATAGTATACTACTATTTCAGTTGGAGCAGGTGCCAATACACTCTGTGGGAGAGAAACAGTTGAAAGAAATCTCCAAATGTTGTACTTTATTACTTTTTACTTATTACTTGACAGTGACTGGATTCACAAACCTGTGTCCGCACAACTGGGTAGCTCCCAAATAGTCTTTTATTTACTTACACCAAGTGTTACGCTTCTGGCGTTGGCCCTTCCTCAAACATCTCCTTCATGCCAACGCCCGAAACCTAACACTTGGTGTAAGTAAATAAAAGACTATTTGGGAGCTACACAGTTGTGTGGACACATTTTTTTCATTCTTGTGTTCCTTTTTTATTTATTGTTTATTTGGTTGGGACAGTGCATGTTAATGAACACACATGAGAACCATGCATGTAAACACACCACTCTGGATTGTAGCCTTGGGCTAATTTGCATCCATTGTCCCACACTTTTGATCCTGCACACTGATTCAGACTGGATGTGCGTGGTTTTTTTTTGGTTCTAATGGATTAACAAACCTGCCATATTGTTCTTGAAATTAAAGTCCTGAAAGTCCTTTCTACTGACCAACAACACCTTTATGAGAAAATAATTAGACTTTACTACATTAGTTCATACAGTGGTGGCCAAAGGTTTACATCCCCTGGCAGAATATCAGAGTATGTAAACATATGCATTTCGTAGAATATGAATAACACGAAAAGCTTTATTTCACTCATGGTTAATGGTTGTTGCGTGAGACCATTTATTGTTAAAAAAAAACAAAAAAAAAAAAAACGTTTGTTTACACTTTTCAACTAGAAACTTAGCCAAATGTCCCTGATCAAAAGTGTACATATTGTGCATCTTGAAACAAACACCATTTTTGTCAGAGAGTCCTGTATTTCAGCTGAAGTGAGTTTATCTTCGCCCCTGAACAATTTTCCTGGCAGTTGTTGAAGGTCCTGTAAACGTTAGATCAGGGACATTTGAATACTTTCTGTTTCATTATGATTTCAAAAGAGTAAACTCAGTTCTTTGACAATAAATGGCTTCGCACAACCACTAACCATTAATGGAAAAAAGATTTTTGTGTTATCATTCACATTCTATGAAAAATGGCCAAAAGATTAAAGGGGGATGTAAACTTTTGGCCACAACTGTAACTGCTGACAGAGAAGACATTTAACTTTGTGACAGTTTTTGTTTCATGTGGATTGGCCCAGGAATTACAGAGAAATTAGCAATAAACTAAATCAAGAAATCTGCATTTTTACCAAAGTTACCAGTATATAATTTCTCCACCTCAACTTTTAAACTGTAGGCTCTTTAGGATGTTGTGATGTCACGTGAACGCAACCTACTAATGGTGAATGAGTGAAAGGAACATGTGCTATATGTTAATCTGGGCTAACATCATGTACAGTACCTCGTCTCTGCAGAGGTCCATGCCGGGCCGCTGGGTCCTGTTCTCCAGCCGAGTGTGAGCTAGCTTCAGGGATGCTGTTTTGGCCTGTAAATCTGCGTCCAGACCCATTATGTCGCCCTCCATCTCCTCCATCTCCCTCTCAGTCTGACAGCAAAACACCAAAGACCAAAGGAAAAGTCTCTACCTGGATTTAACTAAACAAATTCACTTGATTCAGTTGGAGCTTTGATTTTCAGGAGCATTGTTTTGATAAACTTCTGCAATATCACGAGATTAATTTCCATCCAGTTTTGCATTAAGGTTTCACCGTGATCTGGTGTTGATGAGAAGAGATAGTTCTGGACTCTGTGGTGCCCAGTCCATGTGTCGAAATGATGTCATGCTCAGTGGTGGGAAAGTAACAAAGTAAAAAGTACAAATTATAAGTACTTTTACGTTTCTTAAGTCAATTTTATGATGAATACTTTTTACTTTCTACTTCACTACATTTTAAAATTGGGTAAAAAGTAGCCTGGTCCTACCATACCCTCATACTCATTTCGTACAGAGGGTCTGGCCCTACGCAACTGATCTCCGTTTTGAGGCGGGAGGGTCAACTCCTTTTAAAGTTTGAAACGATTGGATCTGATTTTACCCAATCA
>OMNZ01071430.1:0-16794 GCA_900303255.1 Lesueurigobius sanzi | reverse complement strand
AGGGAGTCCTGGAAACATACATCCATTCATTGTACGTTTGGTCGAGACTTCAGTCAGAATAAGCTGAGTGCAAATGCTACTCATATCGCATACGGAACGATATAAAAAAATGACGACGATATCCAAAACCTATACCGGTACATCGATATACGACACTATATGGCCCAGCCCTAGCGGAGAACAAATCGTTTCTCCAACACTTTTGTCCCCTCTGCCACTAAATTGTTCAACTCTGAAGGGAGTGTGTTCCTTCAAGGGACTCAATGGAAGTTAAAATTAAAAAAATAATATATTTTCCACCCCCTACATGCTCCAGCAATGTCCCGCGGTGTACTGTGAGCCCACACCTATCCCACTCAATTGCCGCTATAAGCCTGCACCGTCACTCTAAAGTTGCGTGTTTGGGCCGAGGCAGCAGTCATTCACCAGCAGTCATTCACCAGCTTAACATGGAGACTGCAGTTACGCGGACGGCCAGAGGTGGCAGTCACGAGTATGAAAATGATCAAACTCCGTTGAGTCCCTTTAAGTAGTTTAACCGAGTTGATATAGGCCCATGTTTTCTTTTATTGTTGTGACACACTGCGTATTCGATGTTGTCTTCTGAACTGAGACACAGTGAATGTTTTTTGGTGTGGATGTGAATGTTCTGAGGTTTGCTACATATGAATTGCCCTATGGGATCAACAAAGTTTTCTGAATATGAATCTGAATCATACAGAAGCCCCATATAATCTTTAAAGGTACACTATGTAACAACTTGAATTATACTGTTGCCAAGAAAGCAAAAACATGCTCCTGATCACCAGCTAGATACAGAGGAACCGCTCACAACAAAGAGACATGTTTGTTTAATCATTTGTTAAGTGGAAATCACCACTGAGGAGCATATAAATAACTAACAAATGATGAGGAAAGCTTTGTAAATGTTCTAGAAATCCTGACATAGGTTACAAATACTTTAACAATGTCCAGTCTTGATAAATCCACATTTTGAACTGTTATTACATATTGCGGCTGTACAGGGGAAGGGGAGAGTTCAGCTCCGTCACAACCCGGTGTAGTTCATGCATTAGTCATAAATATCAAGCCATTGTTCTCTTGTCTCTCACAAACAGCACACAAGGGAGTGCCACATGTGCAGAATATCAAACAACCTCAGCTCTGTCTGTGTTCTAGTGGCATGCGAGGTCAGAGGTGAAAGGTCAGATGAGGTCAACAACACAACAGGCTACAACGTTCACCTTTTTACTACCAACATGAACTGCAAAAGAGAAAAAAGCTAAATATACTGCATAGAAATCATCAGTACTGGTTTGCATCACTTTTGATTGGGAGTGAGTTTTTCCAGAGTGGCCATGTTTTCAGTAGATTTTATCGTTATTTATTGTACCAAACCTGCTGAATTGTGGGTAATGTTTTCATGTGTGGCGTTACACAGTGAAATTTGAAAAGCAGGAAGTGGCCTTGTGCAGTTTTTGTGCAACAGGAAATTAAGGCCCATGAGGTTTTCGGGTTAAATCTGTTCGGATAAACAAACTATGATGGATTTCATGTGAAAATGAAACCTTATGTCTGTCAACTACCTAAGGAGAACTATGTAATTACTATAACAACATATTAGAAACTAAAGTGAACAAGAATAATGTAGTGTCACGATTAAACACTGCACCGATTACTGATTTAGTCAGAATCCGCTCCCGGTTTTACCTTTATGTTTATGACTCCACCTCAGCTGGCCGTGACCTGATCATGTTGGCTGATGACCACAGACCTGAGAATAACCAGCTATCGTTACCTGGAGTACAAGAAGCTGGTTTCTGCTTTTTGGGAGTTCCATTTTCACAATGTAACACAAGAACTATTTTGTGTCTGTGCGAAATTGTGAAATAAACTAAACTAAAAGTAAACAGTCACTCCTGGCAGACTAGGCTATAAAGTTCGGGAATAGCCACCATTAATATGGAAACCCGCCATGTTAGCAGCTACTAGCAAACGTTATTCATAGACCAACATTAGCTAGACACACTATAAAAAGTGTGGAAAGCAGCCATGGAACGGCTCCGTTAGCTGCTGAGTCACTGCTGGTAAATACATCTAACTCACTGTAGTGTCAGAATGCTTTAATATGAACGATTACTCCAGTATTTAACCTTTTAAAACCTGGTTTATTGTGGAAAAAATGTCACATTTCCGAACTCTATATCCACATGAAGACAAAACACTTATAATTTCAAAAACGTTCTCTGTAAACATGGAGCCCATTCAGTAAATGTGGGATCTACTCGTGTGGATACGCTGTAGTGCAGCTGCCAGGCCTGTGTGTGGCGCTGTGACGCCACTACAGGACACCTTCCAAAGCAGAACAAGACTGTAGTAAGCACATGCACAGTAAACCTCTTTCTACTGTCAACAGAAACATCACGGTGGTATGAAACTATTCTGTGGATTTTTCATCTACAGACGAAACAAAGAAGTGAATTTATGTTTGAGATAACACTGAGCAGAGCTGTAGCTGTTTTCAAACCCCAAAAACACTGGTTTCATATACTAGATGATACGTGGGTTTGATGGTATACTTTTGCATCTAGGCCTGAGCTTGTCTGTATGGGGGCTTAGTGTACAGTGCGTGGCTCTAAATTAGTTTGGTATTTTTCTGCAAGTGTGTTCATACTCACCTCCTGTGCTCCAGCCCGCCCACCTGCCTACTTACCTGCCTGCCCACCAGCCACCTCATTTTCTACATAGACCCATTTCATGTGACGTGTGCATGCTAAATTAGTTGTAATTGTACAAATTAGCATTGTCGAGGCAAATGGTCCGAAGATGAGATCATGAATGGATGCAGATGTGGTGGGTGGTAAGATTATTATTATTATCAGCTGACGTATGGGTGATAATGTCGCTGAGCAGGTCAAAACCAAGATCCTGAAATCAAACAGTTTTTCCTAATCCAGTGTAGAGCCGAATCACCTGGGATTGAACCAGCTAGTCCTATAGTAACTCTTTTATTTACAAAGAAATTACATGAACTAATATTAATTAATAGTACAGAAGCACACATTAATATTAACGTTAATCTTTTAGGCGTTATTATTGTAAGCCATCCTGTACAGAGAGCTGCATTCATATATTCAACTTGGCTTGAAAAGCACAATACAAGTGTAAGCCATTATTACAGTATATGTAATATGGGCGATATTTGGGGATATTCCTGTTATGGTCGTTAAATGCCAAACACAAAATGGCTTTTTGCAATCTCATGGTGCATCACTCTGCACCCCAAGCTTTCTACGTACTTTGAACTATTTTCTACACAGCGGTTCATTCATTGCTCAGGTCTCACTGCGAATCTTACACTCTGCTGTTGAATATTTTTACATTGAATATTTTAAGGGCAAATTTTTCTATTTGATTTTTTACACTTTGAATTTAGTCTGTTGTCTTTGATGGATCCCAGCGGCAAATATGATTCATGTTCAATAAAACTCTTCTAATGCCGCTTCGTTTCAGGATGTGTGAGTCTTTTCAGGTTAAAATGGCATATTGCACAGGCAGGTATTTCATCACTGGAACCAATGAATGCTAATTAGTCAAAAAATCAATGAACTGTTAAATTGCATGCTCCTGTATGTAACAGTGTGCAGGAAGTCAATAAAACGGTGGGAAATAGTCAAACATACAGTTTTGACTGGGTTTTAATAACGTGTGTGCCTTTCCGGGAACAGGAGCTCTTTTCCAATCTGCAGTAGTTCGTACAAAGCCAAAGCAGTCAAAGGAATGGAATAACAATAATACACATAGGAAGTCTTTTCTGAAATGAATGCTGTTTTTGATTGAAAAACATCAGAACTAAATATTTTGCTTCTCAGGACGACACGGCGGATGCAAAATCGAAGGCTAGAGCGCATTCACACTCCGCAAATATTCCAACATGACACGGCCACAGCATAAATTAGACGCACCAACTTTTCGAGCTCTCGGTGTGACTGTGTTATCGGCCCCGCGGCTACACTTACATTGTTGCCATGGCCCCTGTGAGTCAGAGAGTGGTGCTTGCTGTCATGGTGTTGAAAGAAACAAAACAAAACTGGATAACGAGAGGAAAGGGGAGAATGTAATGTTTGCAGCTGGGAATAAATGACCACGATGCCGAGCAAAGCAAGAGGCAGAATCAAGATTACAGAAATATCTGACGCTGCTTAATATCTCCTGCAAATTCGTCTTCTATTTTTAGTCTGAAGAGCTGCGACTACCAGTTTTGAGTGACAACAGGCACATTTTTCACAGGGGTTTATCATCTTGTGGCAGATGGTCAAAGTGAGTGTGCGCCCAGGAAATGGACATGCGTCATCAATGTACATTACTGTATTTGGAAATAAACTTATGTAGCAGTTTTCTCTAAAGAGGCCAGGCTTTACAACAACTCTTTCAAGACTGGCTCAACCAGTTTACAATGCTAAAACATAGATGGAGCAGTGTTTTCTTTCATTCACACGTGTTTGTATAATTCTACACATTCAGACCAGCTCCTTTTCCGCCAGCCCACACTCCGGTGAACATCACAAAGAGGAGTCCATGGTGTTTTAAGGCAGGAGTTCTCAAACTTTTTGGGACCCGGGATCCCTTACCGAATGAAAAAATCCCAAGAACCCCACAAACGTCCTCCACACCAAATCAATATGACATTAAGATCATTTCAGGAGATGAACAACACCACGTGTAAAGCCACATTTAAGACGAGACACTGCAGGTGAATAGGGAACATTTTTCAATGGAGTGATATCAATCTGAAACTTTTGGTGTATATTACTGACATAAATAAGGGAAAAATGTATTGCACGTTTTCTGCCATTTTATGGTGTCCTAGAAAAATACATTTTTATTTATTCATTAATTTATTTGATAGGGACAAGTATGTACATTCAACATGAGACACACTACAACATTTATAGCCGAGGCTAATTTGCAATGTCCGTCCCTAGAAGGGCTTTTTAAGCATTGTATCAATAAAAAAGGACCAAATTGGCTATATTTTTGGCAAAATAATGGATAGATTCAGGTTTAAATGTATGGTTTTATTCACCTCAGTGCTCGGGCTGTTATATGGTTATATGAGGTTGAACAAGGTCGCAAAGATAACCAGGCGCCAAACCATTCAAACATTAAAAAGCATCAAAATTTTAAATCAATAATTGTTTTTTGGAGTTCAAAACTCAATAAACCAGAAATTAAATATCGAAAAATCCCTCTGAGCAAATGTTAGAAATATTGTTAAGTCCTAGACTGGGCAGCTTGAAGTCTGTAGGAGCTCTAAAGTGGAGAGATGTTGACACCACAATGTGAAAAAATATGCATTTCGAGAAAATTGTGTTACAATTTCCTATGGAGAAACATTGAATCAGTGCAATAATTGCACTCCTTATTGTAAACATTACCTTGTTTATTTGATTCCAGGAGAAAGTTTATATGTAAAGACAACAAACTGGACCAAAACCTGAAAATTTAACAAACCTTATCAACCCTCTGAGCTTTTTAAGCTCCTGTTATTAAGGGATTTTGTTTTTAGCCTTGTACACTGTGTTTGTTTTCTTGTTGTGTATTGTTATGTTTTCAGACTGCTGTGCTCCCTTCTGCAAACAAATATACCTTCGGGTACCAATAAAGAAACCTTGAATTGAGAAGAAGAGGCCTGCAGTGCCTCCCCTTAAGTGTTTTGTTCTGAGTGATTTTATTTTGGAATTGTTGTTTCAATCATTAATTAGAAGTGTTTAAGAGTACAGATTATTATCAATTTTACAATTAAAAGTGGTCTTCAGTGCAACTACATTCTATAATATCATTAAGCATAAGGGTATTATCAAGATAAATACATATTAAGGAAAAGGGTATAAAGTAGTTGTAAAAGCCTATAAAAAAATCATGATTTTTACTATATTTATTTATCACTACTTACAAAAGCAGCATATTGAATCTTCCCATCTTGAGACCGCTGCAGCATAATGTCCTTCTACTTTCTAAAATCCATGAGACAAAAATCGCTGTTGACGTTCCCATCTTCTCCCAACACAAACTTTCAGTCCGCCTCAAAAACACCAGCCCAGCTTCTTTGTAAAACTTTTCTCTTTGTACTCCAGACTCTGTAGCATAATCTTGTGAAGTGTTGCAGCTTTTTTTTTCTGTCTGTTCCTAGTCTTATCTGAAACAAGCAGAGCGGTTTGGACGCCTTGAAAGTTCATTGCGACCTTGAACGAGCCAAGTCTACATCTGTATGTCCCGTTTTATCACGGTTCAAATTGGACAACGCGGATTTGTATACGAAAAAGGGCAGCAAAAGGTTAGCGCTGAAAAAACACACAGTTTTTCTCGTTGATTTATCGAGGAGCAAATTTAAAGGGGCACTTTGGAGCCTGGACACGGGAATAAATTGCCATGTTGTTTACCATCTGCAGAAAAGATGACAGAAAGCTAAAGCCTTTGCAGTTTGCAGTTTCTCCAATACATATCATTTCAGACAAAGTGATAATTATACTGTATGCGCCTTTCCCCGATGTCTCATTGGCACTGTGTCCAATTCAACTTACTTTCTCTGCATATTTGGCAAACAAATTACCCTTCCTAAAGCACAATAAGCAAAATGATTGGCCAAACACCGCAGTCTACTTATTATGTTGGTGAATGAATGCTTTTACATCAATAAATTCTATCGATGTATAAGGTGAGGAAGCTACTGATGTTGAGGTTGATGGTATTCACTATTAGTTTGAGGTAATGTTTGTGCAACTCAACTTTATTGTCCCAGAGTCAAACCTGGTTTGCATGTGGTGGGACAAACAGGCAACAGAATACATAATAAATAAGGCTCCAGTGGAACACAGCTTGAATAAACAAGGCTCACCCAACACCACTCATTTAAAATACCAGTTAATATAAGGTCTAAACGAGAGCTTTCCATACAAGTCAATAAGGGTTTCCAGTAAAGTGCAATCAGTAATTGTGCAAATTAACCATGTTAATTGCAGTGGACACAAGACAGAATTTAAAACAATGTTCTGGACTTGGGTTTCTCTTCCCAAAGCGTCCGAGCGAGGTGTTTACCTAAATATCAGTGAGAAATACAGTATCTGCTGTTGACTAATGATGCGACAGGCCTCAGTCACAGCTCAGGTCATACAATACTTCCCATGAAAAGAAAAAAGACTAAAAGATCAAACGGACTAAATAAAAGACCTGTGTAATGAAACCATCAGCGTCTTGTCCACATTAAATGAATTCAACCCGAGTAGAAATGCTTTTGCAGATCTGGAATGTGTTCGGTTTGGCCTGAGTTTTGGTTTTAATGCATCCGTTATAGAATTATTTTGGCATATAACGTGAGTCATAAATTTGCACACATTAACCTTTATAATTCCGGAGGTAAATTGAGGCTGGTCAGTGGAAAATCGCAGGCATTTTAATCACTCCATTCTGCTTAAATATGGGCTCTAAAACAGCACTGAGAGCTCCCACAAAGCTAAAATTTCCTGGTGTGTTTGGCAACGTGCTCATACAGCATCTGCCAAGTTCTTCATTCTTAAGTGAGTGCTGCACTTAATAATTACTTGAATTACTCAAAATCTTGTCAATGAACACTGCGTGGGTTATTTACTGTTTAAGGGTGTGTACCACAGTTCCTGTTACAGCTGTTCCATCTTTTCTGTGGATAGGGATAAACGGTACTGGACGCACTTCACATTTGATAAAGTACTTCTGTTCCCCACAACCACTATCCCTTTCTCCTACGCGTTAGGGAACATTGGTACATCCAGACTCTGAGAAATTGCGCTGTTCCCCACATACTGATGGCTCTGATACCTACTGTACTGTAAACCTCAACCTGCCCAATGTTCTCCCCCTCTGATTGATCTGAAATAAATTCTCCAATCTTGACCCCAACCCTCATCCTAACCCTAACATTAGCCTTAGAATAGAACAACTTGAAGGAGTTTAGTATCACATTTGTACATACAATTGTGGCCAAAAGTATACATACTCTTTTAATCTTTTAGCTATTTTTCAAAGAATAACAAGACTTTTTTTTCCAGTTTTATTATTTATCTTTATTACAAGTTTATGCTTCATGTTGCACGAGTACACCAAAGAAAATTCCTAGTCTGTGAAACCTTCATTGACAATGGCAATAAACTCTATTCTGATTCAGATTTTTCTGACTCATGGTTAGTGTTTGTGCGAAGCCGTTTATTGCCAAAGAACTGAGTTTACTCTTTTGAAATCATAATTAAACAGAAACTACTCAAATGTCCCTGATCGTACATGTCCTTCAACAACTGCCAGGAAAATTGTTCAGTAACAAAGCACATTGCAAGTCTCTTCAATAGCATGCGGCCCAGATAGTACCTCTATAGCACAGAGGTGGACTAAACTAAGGCCCGTGTGCCAAATGTGGCCCGCCTAGCTCTTCAATCCGGCTCACGAAACATGACCAAGTCGAATTTGCACTGGCTAAACGGGGTGAACAAAAAAATGTTTTCACTAACAAAGAAACGCAACAAAGCAGAACCGGTCCTGCCCCATTGGCAACTTCAAAAACTCTTTGCTCATACTTGTTGTAACATCTGGAGGTGCGGCTGGTCCCCGATGCATCTCTGGGAACATCAGACCGACTCCTCTCTCAGAGTGAAGACAAAATGAAAGACACCGCAGCACTAAATACAGTATAAAGTTCCTCGCAAATGTTCTCTACTCAATCACTGACAGCACCCTTGTAAATAGTCAGCAATCTTCCCTTTAACACGGTCGCCTTGTTTACGCAGAATTTTCCATTTTTGGTCATGTTTTGGTTTCCCAATTAAAACCACACTGCAATCTACTTTAATTGCCAAAATGCCGAGTCAGACTGCGCTGTTTACACACACTAACAGCCTGTGTATATCTCCCATAACAGGCTAAAACTGCTGACGGGACACTCGCTCCTGGCCTCAACTCAACACTGCTTATTTTACTAAGTGCCACGATCTTATTTAGTGCCATTTTCCTTAAGGGTGCCATTGTCTTAAAGCCAGTGTGTCCTCAGAGTCACTCCTGAAGCCGCGGTGATGAACCACAGTCTGGGTACGACTTCATTCCTCAGAGTCGAGGACAATTAGAAGCTAAATAAAAGACTCGTTCAAAGCGTTTGTAAGAAAGAAGGAGACACAGATGAGGCTGGATTTTGCCAAAAGGCTGTCGTTCTGCGGCCATCTGCACCAGACCAGGACACGAGAGGAACAAACTGTGATTGATGTGTTGATGATTTTGAAGCAGAAAGAAAATAAATAAAGATGCATTGAAAGATTAACAATTCTGTGTTTAAACTTCTCAAACACAAAAGAGAAACAGAAAGTAATGCTGAAGTTATCCTCCACTTTGCCATTTTTGTCCTTCTCATTCCTCCTCATCCTCTTCACTTCCCTCCCGCTGCTGTTGGTCTGGCCACATATAGTATTCTCATCCACATCACACCTTATCCTCTCTCTCCTAATGCACCGGTATGGAGTTCCTGACGTATTTTGACAACTGAATGAAACGGTTTGGCCGGGACGACTGAAACATTGAAATGATGCCGACGTGTTTTGGAGGGTTCTACCGTTTCACTGAGAAGTGACAGACCAGAAAGATAAATTCACCTGATACTTGTACAAACTGTAGGAGATGGCGACGAATCATTTGCAGGAATGAAACAAACTCTGAAACATATACAATTTGTTCAAAAGAATGAAAAATATCCTGACCATTGTGAGAAAATTCTGGGAAAAACTATTATTTTGACTGTGTACGCTCTCAGTCATACAGGAGTAGTCCATCGTAGGCCAAGATCCTTCAGTCTTCAACTCTACTCTGTGGTTAAAAACGTTTCGATCTTACTCCAAAGATCTTCCTCAGCGAAGTCTTTATTTGCTGAGGAAGATCTTTGGAAACGTCCGACACAGAGTACAGATGAAGACTGAAGAATCTTGGCCTACGATGTATTATTTTGAGTTTCTGGTCAACTATGATCAGATCAATGCCTGACTAAACAGACTTTAATAGAGAATTGAAACACACTTTACATTTTGTTCTCATTAATGGCCATTTCTGCAAATTCCTAATGATCGACCATATATTATAAGTAAAAATTGATTGGATTTCCATGTACTGCCTACGCCCACATAGAGGAGAGGCCTGTGCTAACCTTGCCTCTAATCAGCCTCTGTAAACTGATTAATTGCAGCTAGAATCAATATCACAAATGATGTTTACAAAAATGCACATCAAATTATTATCTTTTGTTGTAAACGGCATCAAAATCTCTCATTTGGCAGAGAAATGCCTAATGCCTGATCTTTTACGCCAACCAACCTGCTTCAACATTTCTTCTGAAGTTGAAATGTTTCCAGTGTTTTGGGCAGCAGGTTGTGAGTAAGTGTACTTTATAAATAAAACTCGACATGGACCAAAACACTGAGTACAATCTAATACAAAATGCATTGAATCCACAGTTCTTTTAAGGTGAAGCTCCGGTGAATGTCCAGCTCATGGACATTGTAATCAATACGATGTCAAATGGTCCAGAACGCACTTTCACTCCTCAGATACGGCTTGTTCTGAGCAGAGGGTTGGAGGTATTGAATGATTTATGTCTAAAGAAGTAAACTTTGATAATGTTACATGCATTTAGGGGTGATAAAC
The DNA here is from genome assembly GCA_900303255.1 of Lesueurigobius sanzi. Taxonomy (NCBI): domain Eukaryota; kingdom Metazoa; phylum Chordata; class Actinopteri; order Gobiiformes; family Gobiidae; genus Lesueurigobius; species Lesueurigobius sanzi. The sequence goes on along the minus strand of OMNZ01071430.1, from coordinate 6,087 downwards.
AAGGTAGATGTTAAAAAGCTGATGTGAGCAGCCACTGCACATCTATTTCACATTTAACAAAGCTTTATTTGGACAGGAGTTGAATATAAAGTGCAAAATTAATTCAGCCAATGACATTTGGTATGTTCAACTTGGTATATTTACTTTTAACGACTGGTAAAAATGGTAATTCTAACTTACAGTGGCCTGCTTGGACTTCACGTTGGCCTGAGAGTTTTCCAATTTGGCCGAACCATTTCGCTTTTCCGCTGTCGGAGGTTTAGCTTAACTACCTCTGGAGCAGACGTTCTGAGACTGCACCTAAATCAGTCAAATTTTACCTTTTTTGGCACAAATGAACTACTAAATGAGTTGAGGAAGGTGATAATTACATCGCTTTATTGGTTTTGGTGTGGCCAAAAACACGGCAGTTATGTCAAACCTGGGGACCCCGATCTTACATTCGATCAGTGCTGTTGTCAGATCTTCTTTCTTTCCCCTATGACAGGTTCCAAGTGTTAAGCCCATTCTGTCCAGATGTAATTTTGAGACTGTGATCCATGCTTTCGCAACGACTTCACTATTGTAATCCACTTCATGCCGGCTTGAGTGAAAATGTAACCGACTGCAGCTTGTTCAAAACACTGCAGCTCTGCTTTTAACAGGCACACGGAAACAAGAACATGTATCTCACCAGCTTCACTTCATTGGCTGCCAGTGTGCTTCAGAGTGTCTTTTATTTATTTTGAAAAGCCTGAACGGCCTTGCCCCTTCCTACCTCTCTGACCTGACCCGCTCCTACGCTCCGGCTCGTGCGCTCAGGTCAGCAGATCAGGTGCAGCTCGTGGTCCCGAAAACTAAAAGGAAGCTTCGTGGGGATCGTGCCTTTTCTGTTGCTGCCCCAAAACTGTGGAACCAGCTCCTTTAGAAGTCAGACAGGCTCAGTCTCTGCTGTTTTCAAATCACTTCTAAAAACACACTTTTCTCATTAGCTTTCAATCAGTGAGTGACATGGTTTTCAGATTTTTTTGTACCTGTCTTTATAATGTATGCATTTTGTTGTAAGTTGTATTTAACAGAAGTTCCATCTTGTGATGTTACTGTTTAACATATTTTCCTGCATTATGACTTGTGTACAGCACTTTAGCCAACTGGTATGGTATAATAAGGCACTCCACGATAATAATTCAAATTTTTGGTTTTGAAATATCTTATACACTGCAAAAAACAAAGATCAAATTTACAGTGTTAAACAAATTTACTCAACCACATGTCATGAAACAAGAAAACATAAATAAGCTTCGTAGTATATCAAAAACTTGTTTCAAATTAACAATTAGTCCTTGATGACAAATAATAACCTAAAATGTCAATATTTATTATGACCACCTTTGGCCCTGATAACAGCTGCATTCTTGCTGCCTTTGTTTTTATGTGGTTTTGCAAAGTCTCTTTTGTTATCGAGTTCCAAATAGTTTGTAGCTGTTCCCAGAGACTTGATTTGGTCTGATCAATTTTTGATTTCACTAAATCCCTGATCTGTTCAATGGGGTTCAAGTCTGGACTTTGGCTTGGTCAGTCCATCAGATCCAGCTCCAGATTCCTTTTTCTTGTTCAAGTAGAAACATAAAAAGATATTTTGGTAAACAGAAATACAATTATATTATAGCAGCAGTGGCAAACACCTTACACTGGGGGGTGGTTTAATATATTAGTTAAGGACTGTAGCATATTCATGGTTTTATTCACATTCATTCGTGTTGACAGTTAAAATTGAGTTGTGTAATTGGCCTATTATTTGACTTGTGGGAGTTTTCTGACTTGTTTCAATACATTGCATCTTATTTTAGATGTATTTACTTGCTAATGGGGTCAGAAAATTGCTCCCTGGGTGATCAAAATTACTTTAAAACCAGAAATGTTATGAAACGAGCAAAGTAATGTTGGTCAGATCAGGAAAAAAGTGAAAACTAGTGAAAACCACTCAACAAGATTAATATTCCCAATGAAAGTAATTTAATCCAATGCTTGATATTTAGTTTCCATGGTGCACAGACAAAATGAGTTTGCGTCAATATTGAGTGGCCAAAACAGAAACCAACATTTTTCAAAAAGATCTTATTAGCCGTCATCATCCTGAATCTTCAGCTCAAGTGCGTTCGAGAAAAATAGCACTAATACAGCGGATACAGAACAATACTCGGTTCAGCTTTAATTTACTTTGGAGAACATTTTGTACCATCGACTTTGTGAGGCAAATTAGTCTCTCACTGAAGTGCCCGGCCTCCGTCATTGAGAGGAATCCGTAACTCAAATATTTCCCCAATCCTTTTTAAATGGTGCATCGTTCAACATTTGCCTGTATCACATTAAAACTCTTTGGACACACTGTGCCTCATGCATAATGTGTGTCTAGGTCTGACCCAGTTCTATTCACAGCGGCACAAAGACGCACGCTCGCGGCTCAATCCACTCAGATATGAAAACTTCTGAATTGGACTCCCCGTCTGAACTGCGGACGCGACCATGATCTGATCTCACGGTGTCAGACAACCTCAGGGTCAAAGGTCGAGATGGCGCCACAAATTATTACGGATATAGGTATTTAAAGTAGGATTTGTAAGCGTGCAGGTTCAGGTAAGACACAGATGGTTTGAGTATGTATGGAAAATGATCTACTAATGAAGTCTGTATGCATGTAAAATGGGGGGGGACTTAAAGATAAAGTATCTTATTGCACTTTAAAATTAGATAATAAAAGCTAATTTTACTTGTAATAAAAGGAAAAAAACATATTTACTTGGAAAGCCAGAATTATGTCCAAACATTTTACCTCATCGATACATTTTTGCAAGTCAATACATGACTGATTTGAAAGCACCAATAACATAATTTGGGACTTTGCGGACTTCACTTGGGACTGGGATCCTGGGATTTTGATTATATATGGAGTATTTAAATATTTTCATGTTTATAAAAGGATAGTTAGCCCATACAATGGACAGAGTGGGCGTGGCTCCCCCCACAACGTGCAGCGTGGGCTAAAGGAAGCTTGATCTTGTGTTTTTGGAGCCTCTTCCGTATTAAATATATGCCGGAAATAAAAATAGCAAGAGGAAAAAAATAGAATCATGTAGAGTGTGTTAAGCCAAACATGTGGAGGCAAACCTGTGTCCATAATGACTAAAATGGGGTGAAAACGTTTTAATGGAAACTAATATCTTTTGCTGTGCTGCTGTTCTATGAAGGCACATTAGGTCATATTTATGAAATTCTATACAGCAGCCATTCCCAAAGTTCCCCTTCATCAATATGAAGACCTACAGAAATACAGTTTATATAACAACAGGTTTTAAAGTTTTACATAAACTCTTCAGCTCTTCGGAAACTATCTATGGCTAATATGCAAAAATATGCAATGTACATAAAGTGGATTTGGATTGTGTAGTTCACACACAATACACCATTTTGGAGACGAATGAACTTAAGAAAGAAAGAAAGAAAGAAAGAAAGAAAAGAGAAACAAAGGAAAGATGGCCACAGAAATGCCCTGCTCCTCCTTTTGGCTCCTGCTGCTGTGACCAACAACTAAATCCAGTCTGTAACAACAAAGGAATGTGTGAAGAATTTACACTAAACCCATGACAGAAATAGGTACAAGATACAAGACCTATATTTAGGGCAAGTTGATATAACTCAAGATTTTCATAAGTTGGAGGGAAAATACACACTGCCTGACTAAAAAAAAAAGTCGCCAGCTGGATGTAACTAAGTAAACAGGTACGAGCCTCCTATTGGATAACTGCTGCATGAGTGATTGTCTTTCAGCTGGAAACACGGTATTTAAGCCCAAGTGATGCAGGAGTGGCCTCTCATTTCTGAAACAACCACGAGTTTGAGAAGGCTCAAATCATTGGCAGGGGTCAAGAAGAGAAAACATCTAGATTGCAGAAACTACTACTGGATCGTCTGTGTAAGTTCTCTGTCGTACAGGAGTTGTCCATTGTAGACAAATATTCTTCAGTCTTCATCTGTACTCTAGTTGAAGTGTTGGACATCTCGCTCCTTATCCCAAGAGCTTTGTCAGCGGTACTGAATAAACCTGGACTAGCAGGAGGGGCTTATCTGTAAGTCCCACCTCTCTTTGTTCTGAAGGCTATTCTGAACCTAGCGACAAATACTTAGTTGTCAGTTTCGGTCTCAACGAACCTCCTCACAGTTGATCGCTGCCCATTACCTTTCTATTGTTCTGTCGTGGCCTTAATTCTAAGGGCTATTCCCACCTAGAGAAAAATGGCTTCTGTGACAGTACTGCTGACGAAGCTCTTGGGATGAGGAGCAAAAAGTCCGACACTTCAACTACAGAGATTGCTACTCCATTGAGAATCTTTGTGATGTGCTGGAGAAGGTTTCGTGCAGTGATCACTCGGTCCCACCAATAGAAAATCTGTGAAGTGTGCTATAAATCAAAGCTAAAGGCGGTCCAAAGAGCGTGTGGCCTTTTTTGAGATGATTTGTTTTCTTTTTTTGGTCGGACAGTGTATGTTAAACTGACATTTGGAAGACTGCACCTGAAAGTGGCACTTTGCTTTGGTGTAGTACCAGTAATAATGTGGTAATAATATACTTTAACAATAGTTTTAACATTTCAATTGGAGTAATGGAGGTATAGATTGCATTTATGTCCGAGAAGTTGATGGTGTCAATTGGAGGACGGGCGCAAATACAACTTTATGGGAGCGAGACAAACTAGAAAATCCACAAATACTGAATAATGAATGTGATCATTGTTTGGTGCGTGACTTGATCTACACAAGCTTTTAGCATAAAGTTCTTTACATCTGACCAAAGTCTCGCACATGTTTTTGAATATTGTCATCACTTTTGAACACCTTATGAGAAAATAGTTTGACTTTAGTTGATTGCTGCCAAAAGAGAAGACACTAGACTTTGTGCCAGTTGCATTTCACATGGATAGGCCCAGGAATTACAGAGACATTATCCATTAACCAAGTGGAAGAATCTGGATTTTGATGGTTACCGTAAAAATTGTACCTGTCCACCACACTGTTGTGATGTAACTAGAACACAACCTATGAGATTGTAACTTCTTGGTTGGTAAATTACCCACAAATTGATTATTTTTCAATACAAATGTTAACAGTCCCTCCGATCTCACATACAAAGCCGGTTATTTTTTAGAAGCGACACAAAAAGAGCCAGTTTCTTCAAAGTGGTGGAGGTTTTTCTTTTCTTTATGTCCTCTCACATTTCTTTAAATACTTCTCTCGTCCTCCATTTTCTCACCTAAATCTGACTAAGTGCAGTGTTTGTGACAGTCCGGCCAACCGCACACTGCACAAAGCCTACTTATCTATGTGGGCAAGTGTGACTCCCAACTGGGTCAAATTAACACTAAAGCTGAGTGGAGCGCAGTGCTTTTCAAGGTAGAAGTACGTGAGGTTGAAAGGTGAGGAGAGAGAGAAGAGAGAGAGGAGTGGGAGAGGGGCGAGAGGAGTAGAGTGAGAGGGGGGGCAGAGAGAGAGGAGAGTGAGAGAGTGAACAAAGGGAGAGAGGGAAGGGAGGGAGAGAGGAGAGAAAAGAGAGAGGAAGGAGAGAGAGAGAGAGAGAGAGAGAGAGAGAGGGGGCAAAGATAGAGAGAGAAGAGAGAGAGTGAAGAAAGCGAGAGAGGGGAGGGAGGGAGAGAGAGGGAGAGAGAGAGGAGGGAGGGAGGAGGAAAGTGAGAGGTGAGGGCAGAGAGAGGGGAGAGACTGAAGAAAGAGAGGGTAAAAAGTAGAGAGAAGGGAGTGAGGAAGGGAGAGAGAGAGAAGAGAGAGGAAGGGGAGAGAGGAGGAGAGGAGGAGTGACAGAAAGGGGGCGAGAGAGAGGAGAGAGAGTGAAGAAAGAGAGGGGAAAGGTAGATAGGGTAGGGAGAAAGAGAAGAGAGAGAGGGAAGAGAGGGGGGAGAGAAAGAAGAGAGTAGAAATGAGAGAGAGAGAAAAGAGAAAGAGAGCGAGAAAAAAAGAGAGATTGAGTGAGCGAGCGCCATTTTAAAAGTAAATGACCCCCTTTCCTGATTGGACTGTAAAATTCCTCCTCTGCCCCATA
>OMNZ01071427.1:0-14112 GCA_900303255.1 Lesueurigobius sanzi | reverse complement strand
AACTGGGGAATTCGTTTTCCCCACTTGGAAGTCTGTTGTTCCCAGTTGGTTTGTGTTCATGTGCTTTCTATGTCGGAAAGTGGGGATTTTGACTTTACCAGATAAAAACTGTCTTTCATCACTAATTAGCATTTAACAGAGCTAACTATACATTTAGTGTTAGCATCTCAAAAGCTAAACTTTGGTTTGTTTGTTTTATAAAGCATCACATACATTTTCTTTTTGCTAGCATACATTTTGGGCATTTCTCTCACAAATATATTACTCCAAAGACAACAAAGCCTCATAGTAAACCTGTGAAAGTAGCAGTGTTTAACCAAGAAGCTCACATTTAACGAAAAATTAACGAATCAGCTACCCGACTTGCGGAAGTCGGGTAGCTTGTTTTGACCCCAGTTCCCCACTTGTTTTTGCCAGTTGAGTGAGCATTCATGTGCATTTTCCAACTGGGAAAAACGTTTTCCCCAGTTCCCGAGGTCCACATGAATGCGGCATTAATGCCATATTTCTGCCTTCTGTAAAGAGATGCGCTGCGGTGTTCTAGCTTCTGATTGGCTGATGACAGCATGGTGTCAGGTTACTAAACAGGAGGGGAGGGGGGAGTGCTCACAGAGTCGCTGCAGAGAAAAATAGAGAGAGGCTGCAGAGAGCAAGTTTGCGCCCCAATGAAGTCTGTCTCGCTTCGTGCCAGCTAGACACCCCCCCCCCCACCAGAAAAACTCACCGGATCTAAATGGTTCACGTAAATGGCCTATTTTGAGTTCAAAACGGCGAATTTCACCGAAAGGTGATAGATTTGCATGTATGGGTAGAGTGATCGCCCACAGATCCAAAGGTCACCTGTTCAGCCCCTCCAGTGAATACTGCCGTTTTGTCCTTGGGCAAGACACTTAGCCCTTATTTCCTCCAGTGTCTGCGTACATTGTTTTTGAGAGTTGTAGAATGGGTGAATGGTTCCTTGATGGAAAAGCTCTGTGGGCACTATAGGAAATAAAAACGTTCAAATTGAATAGGTTGGGTTCACAACATTCTAATTTCCAACATATATTTATATTTATGGTGGGCAGATAATAATTCTATGGTGGTAACTGCCAAAAAGCTTAATATCTCTGTCATTACTGGCATAAAACAAAAACTAGCAAAAAGTTCAGGGTCTTCTCTTTCCGCACAAATGAACTAAGGCCCAATGAATTTCTTATAAAGCTGTTCTAAAGTGGTGACAATATTCCAAAACATGTAACTTTAGTCAGATGAAAGGAATTTCAGCCATCAGAATAATATTGGCAGATTTTTAGATGCAAACACTACCAAACAATGGTTAGGTTCAACATTTGTGGATATTCAATTTTGAGATTTCTTTCAAAAAACGATCTCTCTCCCATAGAGTTATTATCCATAAAGATGACTTTTGCCTGGTTATAAACCCTTTGGTACATTTATTTCTTTAATTTTTTTTAAAAATATACAGTATGTGCATGAGGGTGTTCTCATGAGGGTGCGGGCTGAGCTGGGAAATACTGCTTTCAGTTACTCCGCCCCATCCACTTGGAATTTACTACAGAAGGACTTGAAAATCATGGACCTGGTCCCTTTGAATAGTTTTAAGTCTCTTGTGAGGTCGATCCAATCCAGACCATCTGTATGTGAATGTTTTAACTAATATTTTAATAATGATTTGTATTGACGAATGTTCAATTTGAAATGTTGCTGCACGTCTTGGCCAGGTCTCTCTTGTAAAAGAGATCTTAGATCTCAATGGGACTAACCTGGTTAAATAAAGGTTAGAAAAAAAAAAGAAAAGCACATAACACAACAGACTGGTCTCCAAAGCCTCTCCATATCTCCACACCTGCCAGTGTACATTTCTGTATCAAGCTGCAACTAACAAGCCATTGTTTAGGCGACTGTGTACCTTAGGCCAGTAATTGCTGGGAAAAGCTCTGGTGACCCATGGCCCTTAACATCATCAATACACCGAGTACGTTTGCATGGTAAACATCTTTCCATTCTCTTGAACTAATCATTTCTATTATAATGAAAAACAGGATATTACAAGAGTGAAAGACAAACAGAGGATGCAAGTTAACAATCCCCTGCTCTGTGTGGCATGAGATTGTTCCTTACCGCATCATTACTAAACTGTTCTTCGGAAACGCCGCAACAGGCTTCTGGTGTCAGGTTGATGTATGTTAAAGTCCTCCGAGACCTAATAGTAGCGGGCCAGAAGGGATAGCAGCTTTCATTAAAGTGCTCTGGGGAAGCACTAACAAGGCTTTATCGCCGTTGTGAAGCATGTATCATTAGGGGGCCGAGGGGGAATCCAACATGCAAACAGCCCGCAGAACATGTATGTGCCGGCGTGATAAAAACGTGTCGGGGAAATGTGGGTTTTGTTGACATGACAGTTAATGATAGGTGTTTTCTGCTCCACTAAGTTGAGGAGAGGGAATTGGACTGGGAATGTAAAAGGAAGCCCAGGGACGTACTGGGAATTCTTCCAAACATAATACACCTGCAACTACAGTATGTGTGGAAGACAGGAGCATGACAGATGGAGAACATGAGCTCTGATGCTGCATTGGAAATGTTAAATGTAAGGTTTTAAACTGTTTGCAAAGACAGCTATGGGACAAAAGAGACATTGTGGAAATGTATATTAAAGAGAGGGTATAATGATTTTGCATTATTCTGCTAATAATCACAAACATATCTTGATCATTATCTTACACTTTGTTGGTTGAAACATTCTCCCACACCTGTATCCTGGGAAAACTCTTCATAACCACCCAAATGCGCTTCTGCATAGCCACTGTCAAAAAAGAAACCAAAAAAAAACAGAGCTGGCTGCACATGCAGGGGAGTGCAGTTGCTTAAGCAGATGTTTTAGCACTTGTGATGAAAGGATAAGCTTTGCCAGAGATTGTAAGTGATTGTAAAGAAAGAGTTCCCTGGATACGTAGGGATTCAGGAGGAGCATATGGGAACATGAGGTGCTTTTTTTATGACTGAGGCCATCTCCCAGTTTAATGGCCTCTGCAACTCTCGAGAGACATAGCCATTGGACTCTGGTTGACCAAAAATTCACCACTGGCCCATCCGTCCATAGGGGTGGATCCCTCCCCAAAATGGTTCCCCTCAAGGTTTCCTAATTTCCTCCCATGTGGTTTTAAGGGTTGTTCCTCGCCGTGGAGGAGGGTCTAAGGATGTGGGATACTCTAAGCTTGTTATGTCCGATTTACTTATTTACGGGGCATTACATCTGGTTGTGACATTTCATTTGTGTGTGACATTCATTTGTGTGTGACTTATTTTGATCATTCTTGATGTCTGATATTGATTTGTTTTTGCCCATACCGACCTTTGAGATGACTCCTGTTGTGATACAAAAATAAATTGATTGAATTGATTGATGCTTAAAGGCTGTAAAAAGTAGATTTTGCTTTTTTGTATCCCCCCTTTAAAAATGTTGCATCTTTTGAAACAGTTGGGGCCCTAGCTAGACATCTGGTTAGCCGAAGAACAACTAACTCCTCAAATTATAGTCATGGCAAAGTACCTAAATGTCAGAGAGAACTGTGTGAGAGTGGAAAATAATGGGTTAGACCGAGGGAAAGGTCACACGCAAAGTATGTTTTAAAACTGAGAGTGCAGCGTGACAGGGTAAAGCTGGTTGAGTTCGCACCTGCCCTAACATATTGCTATTATTCAAAATCTACACAGGAATGAGTTTAGAGGGGCAAAGTGAGGAAGTTATTTTTAGGGAGGAGTAGCCAATTACTTTTTTCAGTTCAAATGTACATTTTAGATCATTTAGATGTTTTTACACAAGGTCATTATAGGTTGTAAAAAGAACATTTCCCAGCAACTATCGGCCTAGGACAGACTACACTTAGCTAGTAACAATCATTTTGAACAGAATAGAATAGATTTTATTGCCATTGTCAATGAAGGTTTCACATACTAGGATTTTTCTATATGTCAATGAGATAGAGCAGGGTAAAATAGCATCGACTTTGTTGACATGGCGGTAAATGGTGTTTTCTGCCCCACTAACTTAAATGGGAATTGGACTGGGATGTAGCATGATGCAAGGCAGATCCGGCGGGAATTCTCCCAAAGTAATACCATCTGAATCCACCTGCAACCAACGCTTTCCGTCAAGCGCACATCGACGGAGCAGGCAGCGTAAGACAGATGGGGAATGGGTGAAACAGAGTGTGCCGACAAGAGGGCCGGGATGTAGGTTAACACACTCGCCGGGACCTTGGGAATCCTTTGGGACTTTCCCTGCAATAAAGGTAAAGGAGCGGGGAGTATAGATGGAAACCTCAGCCGGGAGTGTGTTGGGAGTGTGTTGCCAGGGAATACTAATGAAGCTTCACTTGGCATTTACATCCTCAATATGCTAAAGTTGGGCATCTCTGTTCCCAAACTTCCCCTACTCACACGCATTAGGCGGGCTTTTACTGGAATGGATTAGCATAAAATACCCACAATCCTCTTGGAGACTGAAGCGCGCAGCTCATTTTATGACTGTTTGCTGAGAAAATGGTTAATTTGTAATTTTAGTTACAAATTAAAATGGTTGCAATATTATAGATCATCTTAATAGGGCACGCAAACCGCCGTTAACACATTCAGATGACGTTTATTGCACATATTGTCATTCAGTTGATGAAATAAGAAGTGTAATACTATGCAAACATAACTAATGTTGCCAAATGTTCTTCAAGTTTTATTTATTCATTCAAAATGCATTTGAATAAGTCTACACAATAAAATTTTAAACTATTATTATAGTTACATTGATGCTCGAAACGAGTGGAGAAAAGAACTTATTGAACCCCACCCCAATCTGTCAAAGAAATACATATGAAAAAATGACAAAAATCTGCTTATTTACTCTATCATCTCAGAAATACTTCATCAACAATTACATCACATACATCATATTTATACACAGATATTACAGTCTGTGCATTCAATTTGATTTTTTGTACATTAAAATATTGTCTCTGTAAGTTATATACGGTTGCTCTGACTGGTGAGGATTTGGATTAATAATTTTTTAATAATTTATTAAAAATCAACTTTCTCTTTCATTCAACAATGTGGGTAGGAGCGCCATTGTGGCTGTGTCCACGCTAAGAGGACCGAACGGCAGCTCAGAACCGATCCAGTATTGGAGTATTGGCTATAAATATGTGGAGGACAGTTTGGGGGTTTGAAAAATTACATAATTTTACCCAGGAAGTAGAAAAAAACGAAGCGGTGCAGAACAATAGACTGTCGCAGCAAAAGTCAACATGAAACGACCAACGCAAACAGGATTCATTCAAAAGAGCGTGAATGAAGTGAAATACTACTCCAAGTATGTTTTTGACGAGGGAACATTATAACATTATAAAACATTTTGATTTTGCATAAATCTCCTTTGAATATAGGTTTAATCAAACTAGTATAGTATTTACAGTATGTATAATACAGCCTACAGCCAAGTTCTGTTTTTTATCGGAAAATAATAAGAGAATTCATAAAGAACAGGTATAGGAGAATTAGGTACACACCCCATATTACAACTTGAACACATGCAGCTTATAGACAAGTGCAGCCTACTGTTTATATAAACTTTTTTCTTTTTAAATTTGGTTGGTGCTGCTTATACTCCGGAAATGACCAAAAGGCCCTCAGACAGTTCAACAACTTAACACCACATACAGATGTAGAAAAATGTCTCCTGGTGACTCTTGCCACTGGGACAATAACGACATAATATAGAAATGAAAATGGTAAAAACATTTGAAAATGAAAAAAAGGTCTCTGAAAAAGTCATTGTAAGAATCTTATCAGCATTAGAATACCAAAAGAATATAGTGAGAAGAATCTTGTTTAACAGCAAATAAAGTCTTTACTCACATCCATAAATCTCCTTGTTGGCATTGCTCAAAGCCTCTAGCTAATCTTAACGCCTTCCAAATTAGGAATTCCATCTGAACATGTCCGGTCTCCTCTCTCTCTGGCTTTTACTCCAAAACAGTGCAATTATTTAGATAGATCTTTCAACTTTTTCCATTGATCAGCATTGACTGTGATAGTTTGTAAAGGCATTTTGTTGAAGTTCCAATCATCAAACTAAATTTATAAAACCATTTCATGAATTAAAAACAACTCTTCGCCAAGGAGTTGAGTTGTGGTGTACAAACTTATCATCCTCTTCTGTTTTGTTTGAGTCCTGGCTCCTATATTTTGCTGAGCCCAAAAGTACGTTGGACATGAAATTATTTTATAGTAAATTGCCTCAAATATGCACAATTATGCACACTGGTTTATTTTTCATTTCAAACACTTCCTCTGTATATAAATTGTACATTACGTTCCCATAATATTGCACTGTTCTGCTAGTATTATATGTTTTTGACTGTATTTTTTTCTGTTCTATTTATCAAAAGAAAATCCATTTAAAGAGTAGAGCCTTGAGGTGCTGATAGTCACACGCTGATAGAAATATCCAAGTGTGAAGCATGCAATATTCATAAACCTGACACCTGTTACTTCTCTATAATGCCACTAGACTGGAGGATGATGTAACTCAATTTCTACCTGTTGGTGCATAACATTGCCCATTTAGAATGAAAGGGGAATGAGCGGTGAAAAAGCAGAGAGATTGCAGCCGCATGATCAAAGGCTTACAGCTAAAATGCATGTATGCCTTTTGGGCTGTAATTTGATTGTCATTTTCCAGTCTGGGGCACATGAAAGTCAGGTAAAAATGGTATAAAATTGCCTTTTTTTCCAGATATGCCAAGTGGATAAGTACAAATTACAGCACATTGGACTAACCACCTTGGTGCAAGCAGGTTCACTCCAGGCTAATTATGCCCGCCACAGAGAAAAGTCAATAAGAAAGGCCATGTAAATGTGTGATCAAACAAGCAAATTAGCTGAGGTTATGGTGATTTGTATCTAGGTTATAGGAGACAAAGCAGTTACCATCACGGATTGAATTTCTTTTGCACATAGAATACAAAATTAACCTTTGTTTCATTTTTCTTTCATGCGAAAGATAGAGACAAAATCCTTGTATTGTTTTACACATATTGCAAAAGTTCCTCAAGCCTGAAGCCTGATTATTTCTATTTCATTTTAGTAAGGAGAAGGGGATGTCTGTGTAGGTTCTCAGGAATGTGGCCTCACCCAGGAGTTCATCACTGTCGTGAAAGTTTCAAAAGTCATCAACTAGACTAGGACATGTGTCCTTTAAAAGCGCTATATAAGTTGCATGTATTATTATTATTATTATTATTATGTGTTTAAAGTGTAAGTCACAAACACACCATGCACATTTGCAAACCAAATCACACAGCGCTACTGCAAAAGTGCTTTTTAACTTAACTTAACGTTAATGTACGGGACATAAGTCACGAGTGGAGGGAGCATTGGTGGCCAAAGCTCCGCCCTCCCGAGTGCTAGTGAATGCACCATACAGCCCAGTGACTTCCAATACATTTGGGCTAATATGACACCTTACCAGCTGTTCTTCAGCGTCTTTGAGAGATTGCCTGCACAGTCTCTGGGTTTGGGCTGGATCTCATCTTTTGCTTGCACAGCTTGCGCCAATGAGCCGACTTCTGTCTTTCCACCCGGTGTCCCAATGATGTTTGCTGTAGTGACGCGGTGCGTGACCTTAATTGCTCTGGCTGCGGACAAGTGGGGCATATTTGTTCCATCTGCTGACGTGGGTGAGGTGGACGGAGAAGGTTGAGGTGACGTGAGGAGGTTCAGCAGAACAGTTACAGATAAACAAAAGAAGGTTTTGCAGCACAGTATTGGCACTATCTTCTCTACAGAGTGGTAAGTGGTTAAGACACACGTGTCTGATGTTGTTTGGATGTATTGCTCTTCCCCTTCCTCCTCCTCATCTCAGTGAGTGGTCAAGACGTGATTGTTGTGGGGTCATGACATCGGGATGGACCATTCGTACCTCAAAATATAAAAAAAAAAAATCTAAATTTCAGTTTGCCATTCACCCATGAGGGCCAGCATACAGTACATAAACTCATATTATAAACAGGAAAATACTAATGAGAAAAGATTTTCAAAAATAATAATTTTAAGCATTGTGATAGAGTACATTTGATCCACCTTTTAATAATAATAATGGCTTAGACTTGTATTGCGTTTACAAGCCTGTGTCACAAGTTTCAAAGCACTGCACTATTACTCATTTACTCCACACTTGGTGGTGGTAAGCTACTATTGTAGCCACAGCTGCCTTGGGGTAGTTGCTAAAATGTGTTGTTTGATTCGTAATCTCTTAGTATGTCAGTGCCCTCTGATGCACAACTGTGGAACTTTCTTTTTTTTTTTTTTTTTGCCCCTAGTAGCTGCAGAGAGCATTTTGGAAATTGGTCAACAAAAAAAATCATAACTCCTCCCAGGGATGGACTAGAGACTTACTTTTTTTCTTTTTACATACTCTGTACTGGTCAAGCACCAGATTAAATAAACATTTGACACCCCTGTTTTAAACACAAATTACTCTAACAGACAAACATTTGGTTTAGAGTTTAGTTCCATGATAAAGAAACTGCAGTGTTATAGTATTCAGTACGTGACAAACATGTCCTAGCCTTAGAGTGACTTTACATAGGGAAAGGGAATGTTATTTGTATAGCGCTTTTCATATGACATAGTCACACCCAAAGTGCTTCACACATGAAAGGGAGGGGGCTCATTCACTCCATGCTGATGGTAAGCTACATTTGTAGCCACAGTTTCCCCTGGGGTAGACTGACAGAAGCGAGGCTGCTCACATCTGCGTCAACGGTCCCTCCGACCACCACCAACCACTAACACTTAGGCATTGGGTGAAGTGTCTTGCCCAAGGACACAAGAACAATCTGCACCTGCAGGAGCCGGGATTCGAACTCCTGACCTTCCGATCATGAGACGACCCGCTCTACCATCTGTGCCACTGTCGCCCCACATAGATATTAATGATTTGATTCTGCTCTTAATACACACCAGCCCAGCCCTGTTCTATGTTTGTCTTGACAACAGTAAATAGTCTGCCCCCTCGCTGCACTGAACACCATTATATCCAAATGATTAGAGCGAAGCACTATTGCCACCCGCCTACAGAGTGAAAATGTCACGCTGTCAGGATGAAAAAGAGGCTCTGTGATATGGTCTTTGATGTTATTCACCTATGTACACTGTGGGAAATGCAGTCATATTGTCTGAAGAAAAAACATATTTATTTTAGTTTCTTTACAAAGACAATTTTTCAATTGAACCAACTAAACTGTATATTTAGCTTCTGGCAAATACATAATGTGTTTTGTTAACACTTTAGATTACAGCCCGCAGTTCCATGTGTAAGTACAGGTAACAAGAAAGCACACGTGTAAGGAGTAATTATACATTAAAGTGCAAGGTTTACAGGGTGTAACAAAGGTGTACCCAATAACTAATGTACAAGTGCATCGTAACAAATTTGTAATTACACGTGAGCATGGGCTGTAATCTAAAATGAGAAGCTATTACCTATCACTACAACAAACGAAGGATCAGAGAAGAATAAAGAGCAAGGGGGAAACGACTCAATATGTAATGTGCATATACATCGCAACTAATTGCTTTCTTCTTCCCTGTACCTACACATGGAACACAGTGACCACATTATGAGTCAGCAGGAGAGGTCCTATGCAAATGAGAAAATCATGTCACAATGCCACATGCATATATAGCCAACCAGTGTGACAATGTGCACTTTGTTTGTTAAAATATAGTGTACAGATGAAGATGTCTTCCTAGATAGACTATTTTGCCCCTATAGGAAATAAGTTATCTGTGTTTGACCATTTGCAGCACACAGAGACCCACTTCTCATGAAGTCAACCCAGGATTATAACCAGGAGTAACTAATGAATTGGCCAACAGTGCATGTTTTAATATGATGGGATGATAATTGGTCTAAACTCGTCTGATTTTTCATTAAACTCCACATCTTTAACAAGACCTGAACTTAAGGCTAACATAGTTTTGTTACACCTCTTGCTCTGTTCTGATGCAAGGGGCATCAGAACGTTTCGCTTCGCAAGACCAGCATAACTTTAATTCTGCAGTTCACCCAAAGTGTGCACTTTGTAAAAGTTCATAACAGTGAACTTTGGGCACTTAAAACTCAAATAAATCACATGATTATAGACTTTTCACATTCAATCAGAAATGAATTAAGCAATATAAAGCAACTGCCCATTATTGTTGTTAATTCACCACAGATTTAAAACCCACAGGGCATTTCATTGTCCAGTTGACATCATCTCCCAATGCCTGGCTGGGTGTAAATTAAACAAAGACAGGAGTGAAATTGAGCCTGAGTACAGTCTGAGTGGCACACATACCACTGGAGGTACACCGACAAGAGTTTGAGTAACACTGCAGTGAAGTGTGCATGTGTGGAAATAAACTAGTATGTGACGTTGTTGTTCCCACTTGATTTGTGTTCATGTGCGTTTTAATCCCAGAAATTTGGACTTTGTCGTCATCACGTGAAACCTTTTTATCAATGACTAGGATTTAACATATCTAACCGTTGAAAAGTTATGTCAGTCTCCTCAAAAGCAGCGATTAACCAAAAAATTCACATCTGTTCATTATAAATGAACAGATCAGCTGCAGCTTGTATTGAGCAGGGTTCTTTTCCCCGTTGTGTGAGCGTTTGAGGTAGGGCTGAAACAATTAATCCATTAATCATCAACTAATTGATTATTGAAATAGTTGACAACTATTTTTGTAATCGATGAATCGTTTCTGGGATATACAGACTCAGAATTCTTTGTGAAAAAACTATGTTGTCTCTAAAGACATTGCTTATAGAAGTTTTTTTGCAAATATTTTAGCTCTGATTGTTCCAAATATGAGATAAATCTCGGACCATAATCTAATCAGAGAAGAAAGAGGACTCTCTCGCTCTCTCACTTTCACAATCCCAGACTGAATTTTAGAGGTTCTTAGCTTTCAAATGAGGAATGACATGTGGAACTTGTACAAAGAGCATCCTACAGACATGACCTTTAAGTTTACTCTATCAAGACGACCTCAAACAGCGTCAATTTAGTTTTTTTTTTTTATTGCACTTTCCATGTAACCTGGCTAGCACCAGACTAAATATCACAAGTGAATATTTAGTCTGGGAATCACCCGTTCATTTTCTCGTAGGAGAGGTGTGGTTTACGATTGTCCGTAGTCGTTTATTGTTGGCTACGAATGTCTATCATATGCATCTGCACGTAGCCCAGAGCCAATCGTATCAATTGTACTCGATGACGTATGAGCCTCAGCTAATCCAGTCTGGTGAATAGTACGCGTCATCGTCTTGCCGTCCCTCCCCGTTCTGTGATTGGTCCCCAAATCCCTGCGAAGATTTGGGCCATGGTTTCCAGGCTGTGTAGCAGTTGGGTATTCCCAGGCTACTTTCCATGCACCTTTTGCCGCCAACCGATTAATCATAAAAATAACTGGCCGATGAATCGATTACCTAAATAATCGTTAGTGACAGCCCTAGTTTGAGGATTACATAAACACCAACACATTTCATTACTGACTTTTAAATGTAGAACGATGAGTCATCATTTTTACCCTCAATTTAAAATCGTAGCATTGTTTGAATGGTCGAGTTGATTGAGTTGATGTTTTCTACAGAAGCCTTTAAATGAAACTCTGGTTGCTCCCAGGAGGGGTCAGGACTGCCATTATCCACTTACGGCACTTGTTTACAGTTTCTCTCAATTACCAACTATTTGTTTTGGACTGAGGTAGATACTGATGGTGTGATGATGACACACTGGTTTAGTGTTAACATGGTTTATTTTAACCGATATCTTTTCTCTAATTTAGTTTTGTTTTAGATCCAGTTCAGTCCTTATTTGATATTAATGTAGGCTTGGTGGTACTTGGAAGGTTGACCATTTTATTTGATTATGAGCTGCATTTCAGCTTCCGCTTTCAAGTTTGAACATCTTGCTCGACTCCACAGCCAAACATTTCAGCTAAACACAAACTTCTGAATATTTAAAAATCCTTCTCTACTTTTGCGGAAAGAGCCAAGCGACGCTCTGCATTATTGAGGCTGATATTAAACCGACAGAAAAGCCTATCACGAGACAAGACAGGATATTATGCATGACCTCACCTTCTGCTGTGCACATATTGGAGGCAGAGCAAAAAGGAAAGATTGCAATTCTCTGTTACCGTGGCCACAGCGGGGAGCTTGAAAGATGGAACATGGCAATTTAATCTCGTTGCCAAAATAGACAGTGGCACACAACAGAAACAAACAGAAATAAGCACTAAATGTGAGGGCAGATTTTACACGCCTCTTTTCTCCTGCCATTCTGCCCTCATTAGACAAGCGTTAGCATAAGCGTTGCCTCTAGCTCCCTACATATATTACATCTTTGCCCTTTCCTCAATCGCGAACGGCGGGCCGCGATTCCCACCCCTTCCGACCTACATGTGTTACCGTGGAAAAGCAGTGGACCGCAGAAGCTGATAAATGCTTGACCCAAACAAGTATCTATCACTAGGTTTAATACGGATGGTAGGTTAACAGCTCCACGCGATGCGCTGACTTACGGCCCAGTTTATTGGAAAAGTAATTACTCGAGGCAGGTAATTAAGGCGGGCTGTCAATGAAATATTTCTCTTTCCGCGCCATTCTCGCTCCGACTCGCACGATGATGACTGCAGCCCCAGTTATTTTCACATTCGGCCCAGGAGCCTTAACGCCTGGGGGACCGCACACATTATGCAGAAGATCGGTGTGGGGGAAAAAAAGAGGCATTTTTCACGTTGAAGGAGGTGGAATGATGAGGCCATATGTGCATTTAGTTCAAACTAAATCTTGCCTTTTCAACATACGTGAGGCGGAGTGTGCCACATAATTCTCTTGTGTGGAGATTGGGGAACTAGAAAAAACATACATACAGATTGGTTAGTTACAACGATTACATTTATTTGTTGTTTCTAAACAATACAGTTGAGTGAGAGTGAGTTCAGAGAAGGCTCTATTGCAGCCAGCGTCTATAACACTGACAGTGTTGATTCTAATACAAATAAATGTAATAGATTTTTATTTAGCTTTAGACTTTTGACAAAAATCTAAATAAAAATCTAAATGTAAATTTAGTCAGCTGAATCTAAATGAGTCAACTTTACATTTAAATTGTTATGTTCAAACTGTCACTGATGTTCAGATGTTTTTGTCCCTTAATATCTAGGCATTTTAGTCATAGTTTTAGTCTCATTCACTGCTTTTAATTTAATTTTAGCCAAATTTTTTTCAGCAGGAATATTATATGATGAAATATCTTAGCCAATGAAATAAACACTGCTGTGTCAGGAAGTTGATGTACAAACATGCCATGGGGTCACATTGTTTATATGGAGTTAATATTTATTAACTGAGGTTCAGGAGCGGACCAGGTCTCAACCTCCCTTCTTCAAGCCACTCCTTCAGACCAGCCACACCTCTAATCACCCCCCTTTTATAACCAGCCAAACCCCTCCGTTCTGTTCGCTCGAACTGTCGACAGACTGGTCACGTCAGATGCGTCTAATGGAACAACATAACGCGAAACACTACTGCCATCGTTCAACTAGACAGTCCGTGCGACTCACCTCACATCCAGATTCTGGATCATTCCGTCTCATCTCAGTGCTTCATCATTCCCACTGGGTCCACATGAGTGAGACCTCCACAGGGTTTCAGCCGTCATCGATCGGCTCTATCACCAGCACGTACCGGCCGCCACCCTCGGCTCTCCCGGTGAGTCCGTTCCACGTTGCTCATTCAGTCCGTAGTCACGCTAGTCCCCGCGCTCAGCCCCGCTCGGGGTCACGCCCAGCCTGGTACTCGCCGGTCCTGGCTTCGTTTGGCGCGTAATCGACGTGCTTCCCGCGCTTCCGCGTCTGCTCCTTCTTCTCCAGGGTCGCTCTCACTCGCATTCTCTTTAATCTCGCACTGCTTCGCCATATTCCTCTCTTCTGCCGCCCACATGCAACACTTCCTTCGCTCCTCGCTGCGGACTTCGGCTCCGCCTCTCTCTC
>OMNZ01071426.1:0-10550 GCA_900303255.1 Lesueurigobius sanzi | reverse complement strand
GAGGATGTAAATGAAAATAAAGAAAACACATTGAATGAGAAGATGTGTCCAAACTTTTGGCCTGTACTGTATGTGACCTAATTGAGAGGAAATGTTTACAAGAACTGAGGCATTTTCAGTGTTTCGCATGAGTTAATGTTCTACAATAGAAGAAATTACCATCTTAAATAAGATAAATGGCTTGAAAATGCTTGAATTTAGAGACTCTGTGTTGATTTTGAGTGGGCATGGACTGACTTACCTACTGACTGACCTAGTAAACTAGTGGCCAAAAATATTTTTTTTGCCCGGCGGGTTAGTCTAGCGTCGCACCATAGGAGCTGCTCGTAGCTGGGCCAAGAATCTGGCCTCCAATCACATCGCTCTGTCTGTGTTTTTTTTTTTTTTATCGTTAAGCCGGGCTTAGCAGGATGACGACACGGCTGCACGACGGTGGAGATAGCAAAACAAGGAAGATCCTCCGTTGCTCTGATTGGTTGTAGTGTTGACCTACCACGGCAGAAACAGTTTGAACGACAACTGTTGGCTCCACCCACAACCTTCATCTTTCCCAATGGTGCGACCCCAGACTATAGAATTCATGCTTAAGTCTGGCTTGCCAGGCTACTGTCTTGCATCAATTTAACTAAATAAAAAAATGGAGACAAAAATGTCCATAAAAAGAAAAAAAAAACTTGCATTCCCTTAGCAATCTTTTCCCCCCGGTTATGTGTAAGAATGTTTCTCAAAATTATCTTGGAGGGCCAAAAGATCCATCACAGAGGGCCGGATTTTGCCCCCGGGCCTGACGTTGCCTAGCCCTACTTTACTGCTTGTCTAAGGCCGAAGTCTTGCACTTGTTACTTCTACTTGAGTAATCATTTGTGGTAAGTAGAAAAAGTATATTTTATGTGCTTTTGAGATCTAAAAATGGGCAGGCCCCAGACTCGCCCTCAGTCCAATTAATAAAATGCACGAGCACAGAGTTTAAGGAACGTCTGTTGTAGTGTATAGGGTGCATATAGAGTCTGTAAAGTGAATGCTGCTTTTCACGGCGGCGGAGGGCAGTGGGGAGACAGCAGTCTGCGCCTCGGCTGTGGTGTTCGCGCTAAGACAAAGAAATGTTGGCAGGCGCTGGGCTGCGGCTCCATCAAACGGGCCTTGTTTATTGGAGCTCTTCTTGTGTGCTGCGCGCTCACCAGAGACTCGAGTGTCTGAGATACGCTCACTCCTGAGGACGGGAACTGCTCAGACCACACACAGGGCAGATTTAGACACCACAAAAGAGAAGCGGGGCACAGGCCGACACAATCACACTGGCTTGTTTGTCTTTACGACTTCTCCCACTAATTCAGAGGCATCTCAATTAGTTAAAACTCTCCACGTCTTTGCTTTCTCGTTTAAAAAGATCATAGCTGTCCCGTCTAAAGTGTCTGCTCCAAACAACGGCCTCGCTCTATTCCAATAGCTCTGCTTGGTTTTCCCATGGCGCTAACAGTGGAATGTCTGTACATACGCCGTGATATACTGTATATTTGCCAATGGGCGGGGAAGAAGAGAGAGAGAGACCTTCATTAATGCTGTAATACAGATAGGAGTCGAGTTCAAGGTTGAGCTGCAGTTCCCAGAGGTATCACCCAGTACAGGTCGAAGGAACCGCAATACAAATCTGTGTTGTAAATCTCACCGCGAGGCCCCTGCAGCGGAGGGTTTGCAAGACAGCATGACGGAGTGTGAGATTTGGATCGGAGTGCAGCACAGCTTAATTGGGAGATCAAGCTCGGACAAGTACACGTCTTAACCAAACACGTAATTCATTGAGTTTCGGGAAAGTCAAAGATGACACCTGTTACAAGGGAAAGGTTTGAGTGACAAAGACGTACTGTATGTCCTCTTTAAATGAACACAGGGTTTGACAGATTTCCCCCACATTCCTCCACCCATGCATATCCTTAGGACGGTTTTAATGGATATTGATGAGCTGTTTTCTCACGAAGGACAGTTAGCGAATCGTGTATTATATACTGTAAGTTGTTGACAAAATTATTCATGAAAGACCGTCTGAAGCAAATATTTTATGAACTATCTGGGGATAAGTATGCAGTATTTTGTTGAGCAAATGAAAGAGCTTTGCATTGAGAGGGACATTCTCAACAGGGCCTGAAATCTGTGTTGGAAACTATACCAGTCGTCATTATACAGAGGACATTCATAACCACAAATTCGTGCTTTTGGCCTCCAGAGAAACACACAGTTTGGGGATATTTTAAATAACTGATTCACCCTTGCACTTCATTTACAAAAAGGAAGGCACATTTTCACACAAGAACAAGAATTTTCATGCGCTCTCAGCCAAGGCCAAAGAGCAGTCTTATCTCGTATGCATCGATCCCAACCGTGGAGAGGATTTTTTCCCACAGAAATTTTTTTTCCCTCGCCTGGCAGCATAAACATCAGGAAGGCCACCAGCGCACGTGGAGCTTCGGCACATACCCCAGGCTTAGGCTCAGCTTAGGGTAAAGGTAGACACACACACACCGATCTGGCTCTAGCATAAGAGAATAAAGAGGCAACTATAGCCCAGCATCAGACGAGCACAAACAGTGAAGGAAGAAGGAATCACTTGAGTAAACGTACTGTTATAGATGAAACCAGCCAGCATATTTTAAAAGATTCATATGTATTAGCCCAGTACAATAAAGGCTTTTTAGAAAATGTAGATAGAGGGAGGAGTGCCTTGGTTCTTTGTTTTTCTCTTAAGTTTCTGTTCCCCAAAAGCCAATGGGCACCTTCCTTAAAAACTACTTTTGTGGCGCTGACTTCCTGAGCACTTTGTGTCCAGTTTCTCAATGTTCTGTTATACTTAAAAAATAATAATAATTAAAGTGGAAGTTGCTTCTGAAGTACAAATGTACAGTACATGTGTTGCCACAAACATCGTTGGCGACGGTGGTAGTAGAGCGGATCTACTACTTGCGGGTCGTCTTGTAATCGGAGGGTTAGCGGTTCGATCCCCGCAGGCGCACACTGTCGTTATGTCCTTTGGCAAGACACTTCACCCACCTTGCCTCCAGTGTCTGCGTACACTGGTGTATGAATGAGAGTCTGAATGGGTGAGTGGTTCCTTGATGTAAAGCGCTTTGAGCCTAAAGCAGGTAGAAAAGCGCTATATAAATGTGACCATTTATTATTTATTTATTTATCGTTGCTGCTACTACAGTAACATCTTCACTAATGTACACAGTAGGTGTAACATTATTATGACTACTACCACTACCACATATTTCTAATTACAGCTTTAAACACAACCCTTGGATATATTAAATAACGCTACTACTGATGTACATTCTACTTATACCAAATATGCATGTATTATGGCTATTGGCGACTTGTAGCTAGAAGCTAGCCCTTTCATCTCGCAGGAAGAAGGTCTTGGGAACAGTTCTTGTTCCCATGTTTTTTCTGGGTGAAATTTGCATGTTCGACTAGTCAGAGTGGATATCCTTGGGCACTCTCCCATCAACTAAAACATTTTCCAGCTAGGTACCCCTGACCACGATGATAATAATAATGAATCTGTTTTTCTACAGCACTTGCCACTTACTCAACGATGCGTTACGTTACAATATTCTATCATACCTAATCCAGTGGTTAGCTAGTATTAGCCACAGCTGGCCTGGGATAGCTGCCAACCTGTGACATTTTCGCCTCTGACGACCACCGACCACTCACACACGTAGGAAAGACGGGTGAAGTTTCTTCGCCAAAAACACAACAGTCTGCACTTGCGGGTCCCAGGATTCGAACGGCCAAACTTTCTGTTACAGGACAACCCGTGTTGAGACAATCTGACTCAGGATTTGGAGATGGGTCTGGCTGCTGCACAGTAGTCGCCCACTGCTCCTTCCATATTTCTATACAATACAGACAACAAACACTGACTGAACTCCAACATTTTGCTGAAAGTTCACCGTCTTTCCCCCTAAACTGTTTTGTCTGATGAAGCCTATGGGCCAAAAAGCCTGTTAAAAACAAGATAAAATTAGAGCCAACAAGGAGCTGTCACATATTTCCACAAAACTAGTAAATGTTAATGCACCTCCTGACAGTTTATATAATTGAAGGATTGCAAAGGGTTTATAATAAAGTGCTAGTATATTGTACAGTATTACTATAGTAAAAGTTGCCAGTGTCAGTCACTTGAGTCCATAAAGTGAGTGGTGGCCCACACAGTGCATGTGTTTCAGTCATCAAGAGGATTGTATACCCTACGCACATGACACTTCAGGACTTTTCACTGCTTTGAACAAAACATTTCTTCTGCCCACAGCCTCCATCAAAAAGAGGAGATGAAACGGCCATGGCCTTGTTAAAGTAAGGTCAGAGAGCTAAAAGCCACACATGACTAAAGAGAAACCCAAACAGTCAAATACTTCTCCAAAACGCACCTGTTTCGGTGCTTCACTCGGCTCTGTCCCGTCAAAACTATTGCTGAAATCTGAGTGAGCAACAGGAGGTGCGGCTGCAGTGTGGTGCAATGAGTAACTTTTAACAGTGGAAGATTTCTGCAATTAGTCACAATTGCAGCCATTTTCTGTGCAAAATGTCCAAATTAAAAGCAGTTATTAAAGATTTCTTCCATCCAAGACATAATTACATGGAAAATGTATTTTAAAAGGGCAGCTCATGTCCAGGAAATCCAGGCATGACTCATTCTGGCAGCTGCATTAGTGACAAAAAGGGGACTTTCTGAAAAATGTAATGATTGCGAAGGAAAAGTTGAGGTTGCTGTTGTTTGATATGTTTGCCCCGTTAACCAAAACAGTCTCCATCTAAACACCGACCCAAGTTTATGCATTCGCTCTTGAGTTACAAAACCACAGAAGGCGGGGCCCAGCGCTGCCGGTTGGTACTTCCCCTGGTCTCATCATTTCTTGCCACCCAGTTTCAAGGAGAGATTTTCAATAATTATTCAAACTGGACCTAAAGTCATTTCTGCTACTTGTAACTAGGGGTGAGACAATATATTGATTTTACGATATATCGCGCCATTTTGCGGCACAATGCGATACCGATACTTGCTAATATCGATACCTTTGATGACGTCAGGCATATTAATTAATGTTGTAAAGAATATTAATGAGGCCGCAGTGCATTCACAGTAAGTAGAGCCCAGTAATGGTCAATAATACAGTCAGGACAGTAGAGGGCAGCACTGACATTTTAAGAACTTGGGCCAAACAAATAAATTAGATTAATAAGATTAACTTGTGACCCATTTATTCGTTTTGGAAACAGGTATATAAACAAATATGGAGCCTGTAGTAAAAATGTTGAAAAAATTGCCCATGCTTCTATAATATATTGCATATTTTATTAGGTGCCATAAATCGATTATCGCAGTATCAGCAAATCGTGAGGTTATGGTGAGACATATCGCATCAAATCGTGAGGTACCCACAGGTTCCCACCCCTACTTGTAACTAGCATTGGCAATGCTACTACTTTTACAATAACTAGTACTTGACCTACAACATTAATACTACTTCTACTACTATCAATTAGTATACCATAAAACTATCATTACTATTTCCAATGCAACTACGACCTTTCCATTTTCAGATCAGATCAGAAGAGGTGGCTAGTTACATTTACTCGATCAAATACAAAGTATCAGTCAAACGTTTGGAAACACAAAGAATTATGTAGGAAACAAAAAAGGGTGAAAGAACTCAAAATATGTTTGATATTTTAGATACTTCTAAATTGGCACCATATATCCATGGCATTTCCTCCATGAGCTGCATTAGGCAGTGACCTGAAAAGGTTTTCAACAGTCTGTGAAGTGAAAACCGTTTCTGGTGACAACATCGTGAAGCTCAATAAGAAAGTGTCAAAAGTGCACAGCAGTAATCAAAGGAAAAAGTGGCTATTTTGAAGAATCTGTTTCAATCTTTTTGTTTAAAACATAATTCCATATGTGTTCCTTCATAAATGAATGTCTTAAGTGGGAATCTACAATGTAAATAGTCTTGTAAAATGTAAAAAATAATACATACAAACTTTTAACTGGTACTGGACTTGAGTAACATTTTGAAGTAACTGAACTTTTTAGAGTAGTATTATCACATAGTACTTTGTATTTAAACTTGAGAAATAGCATTTATGAAGTTACAGTACACTTATTTGAGTAAAATATATACAGTATGAATACTTATTTCAATGTGAGCATATCATATTCATTGTATTCTGTTATTTGAAGAACTATTGATCCATTATTCTTTCTTCTACTTTTTTGGGTGCATTCTTTGTGAATTTTCAGAATTTTAGTTTGTCGCACATCATCGACACGAAATCATAAATCAGACTCTTACGGAGTTGTATTTCACTACTCATTGATACTCATTGATTTTTTTATTTGAATAACTACTTCTAACTTACTTCTTCTTCATGCTAATAAAGCCACAGTATTCTTACTTGAGTAACTTTGTGGCTACTTTGTATGAAATCAATAAATCTGAAACAGTCCTGCAAACTCTGATCTTATATTGTCAGTAGGTGACCTGGCTGAGCTTCCTCTACAAAGCTACTCAAGTACAAGTAATCGTACTCAATGCTTTCCACCACTGCCTCACGGTCACCTCTACATCTGTGACTGGAACTGAAAACTCCAAACCAGTCGCCCCCATGAGAAGAAGGCAGATTCCCGAGACCAGACTTCATGTATTCTGACCCCAGCTCATCAGCCCGGGGCCCGGTGCGATTTGATTGACCCTCTTCCTCCCTGTGTGCCCCGGAGGCTGCCCTCTTAGTAGCAGTGTGGGTTCGGACCGCTTCCTCCTCTGTGTTTGTGCTATGGGAGCTTAGAGGGACTGGCCAATTGGGACAAGCTGTCGAAACAACATCCTAAGAGCCCAGGTCACTCCAGAGATGGTCTCATATCTGTGGGAAATGTCCAAAGCTCCCAGCATCTTTTCATTAAGAGTAAATTTAATCAAGAATTTACATTGCCTATCCACCTTATTCAGGAAGTTGCAATGGGGGCGGCCATTTTGTATATATGGTCAAACTGCAGGCCTGACTTGAGCTGATCTTGGCTTTGATTTCAGTTTTTGGTGAAACATGTAACATTTACAACAAACTGCTGTGTAAAATATATCCACCAGCTTTGGTCCTTTAGAGTTCCCCACAGACAATGAGCCAATTAGAGTCACAACAAAAAGTCAGTGATTATATCTCTGAAAAAATATTGTAGGTCCTTCCACTGAAACTAAACCTAAGCCACACAGACTTATTTCCTTTAAGTTTTTTTTGGTGAGTTTTTTGTTGATTCCTGTTTTATTTTCTTCTCTCTCTTACATTGACAACAATAGAAATCCCAGCGCACAGGAAGTGCTAATAAAAACAGGAAATGCTTTTACAACAAAAGTGGGCGGGGCGGAAGAAGGTGAATACATACGAAACATACTTCAAAGATCTGAGAACGTGTGTTGAACTTAAGGGGAGGCAAAAGAAGAAGAAAATCACCAAAAACCAAAACCAAAACCTGCATCTTTTCACTAATAAATCCATTCCCACTCTGAGATTACTCATTTAAAAATAAGTCTTCTCAAGTGACCTGTTGTTGTGTCTCTCTGTTTCTGTTATAGACAGTTAGAAAAGAAAAAAAAACCTCAAGTGTACAAATGGGGTAGAAGAAGAAGTGGGAAACTAGAACTAGATATAAAATATGAAGAGCATATTCTAACCTAAGCTGTGTTGCTGCGCGGCTGTCTGCATGCGAGAGTGCGTTCGCAAAAAAAAAAAAGAAACGAAAAAGGAAAATAAATCAATTGCTATCTGCTTGAATCACAGTAATTACGTGCTATAGCCGAGCCAATAGTGTAATTAGAGGTTAGCGCAGTGCGGAGAGTGGACCACATCTGGGATTCTCTGGGGATCCCAGGTCCCGACATGTTGAGCAGAGTGTGAGAACCTCAGCCCCTGTGTACACTAAACACAGAGCTGCGCCACACTTACCATTACCAGCGCATTAAGGCGGCTTTGTGCCCGACGCAATGATGCACATGTCTTTGTTCTCCAAATGATTCAAATTATTGGTGTTTTGCGCGAAGCCGGTGAGACGAGAAGCATGTACAATGAGTTCAGGAAGCGCTCACATCCCTCTGCTTATTCATGTGTTATTATGTTGAAGGCTTTTACTGAATATATTCTGATAAATGTCACTGCTATTACTTCAGGTTTTAATGGAGGCTGTAGCTTTCTGTATTATGGGCAATGAAGGTAATGTATCACGTCTATGATTGGTTATTCTGAATATAATGATGTGGGTCAGACTTTGGGCCACTGTATTGACCAAGAGAGCTAAGGATGAATGAAAGCAACAGGTGGAAAAAAAAAAGACTGGGGACTGTCCAAAAAGCAGCAGGATTGAACTCGTTGGCCTGTAGGTTTTATGAGACAGGTCAGTATAACAGAAGAGTGGGGAAAGAGAGGGATTCAGCAAAGAGAGAGAGAGAGAGAGAGAGCCAGGAATTATTCTCACAAAAATCTTTAATCAAACTAAACATGCAGATACAGTAGCTTCCAGTGGCATCTTATGGAGGGGAAACACTATTGATTTGATAGTGTGCAATATTTCGATAATGATATGAGCAAAAAACACTAAATGGGGACTAAAGTCAGGCTGGACATAGATTCGGATTTCACAAATCAATTTGATTCGATTCACGATTCACTTTGATTTTCGATTCAGTTAAGGATATTAATTATCCTTAAATTGTGTTGTTTATGTTGTATATATCGCCCAATATCACAACAGGAGTCATCTCAAAGGACGTTACAGACACCAAGAAACACAAAACAAATCAATAGTACCAGCAGAACCAATTTTACTTGGATGGTAGACGTTCTCAGTAGAACTAATGTACTTTTTTGATTATTATTCCACTGTACTGTATGCTTCTATAAACATAAAAGGCTATAAATCTGACCTTCTATGTGCCATCTGTTTTTATTCTCAATATTTTTGCATTTTTTAGAAAACAAATAAATTTTTTGTACCAAATTTTACCCCATAGATTTGCTCATTTTTGAACAAATGTTACTCCATACTTTTGCCCCCCATATTCTATCCAAGCACAAAGGCAAAAAAACAAAACAAAAAAGAGTCAGCAGTTTTGTACAATGCTAACTTAGCATTTTGGACACAAATTTTCAACACAACTTTACACCGCTACCCAGAGGCCTGGAAAGACATGGATGGGCTCATTTTAAAGCCTGAACCTTCCTCATCCAATGCAAAAAATATATATACATAAGTCTCGAGCGGCCACGCCCCGATCTGTCACAGTACAAGGATCGATTTACATGTTTATAATCAATATTCGATTCAAAACGATGAATCGATTTATTAAACGCAGCTTACCCAGTTACTTAAATTATAGGCAATTTTGGTCATTTTTGCACATATAATGCCATATTATTATATGAAAACATAAAATGACAGAAAGCTTGCAATACATTTTCTTCTCATATTTATCTCAGTAATATACAGAAAAGGTTGATATCATTCAATTTCAATTTTTTCCCTATTCACCTGCAGTGTCTAATCCAATAAAGGCACGACATTTTGTTGTTTGAGAACAAAAATTTAATTATTATTAACATTTAATAACATTTAATAACATCATTATTTGTGATTTTCTTATTGGTCACTTCCATTTGTACAGCTGTATGTTGTTCATATCTTATAACAGGGGACTTTTGACCCCCAAAATGGCCGTGCAAGCTTTACGGGACCCACACTTTAAAATCATTTATTTATTTATTTTTATTTATTTATTTATTTGAGACGGGACAGTGCACATTAATAAACATTATACAATGTAAATGTGCCCGAGTTAGCTAAATTAAGCTAATTTTCATGGGTAGTCCCGTGGGCAGATGTTAAGGCCAGCCTAAGAAGAAACAAGGTAAAAACACACCTCAATTTACAGATACAATACATTTGCTACAGTTAGTGGTCACAAGTCTGTGTCTCCATAAGCCACTTTTTGGCATTCTTTTTGAATGAATAAAACGAGGGAGACTCTCTAATGGCTTCAGGTTCTGTGTTCCACTGTTGGGACGCTCTACAGGAGAAGAGGCCTGGCCAAATGCAGTTTTCCTGCGAGGAAGGATACAGTCTTCCCTGACTGACCCTGGAGTTACTCTCAAACTGGCTCAGCGAGGGGGGAGCAGAGCCGGTTTTGATTTTGTACATTAAACAAATGTTTTTGAATTTTATAAGATTGTCCCAGCTTAATAATTTATATTTCTGCAAGATGTGGCAGTGGTGATACCTGTAGGGCTTTTTATCTAGTGTTTTTAAAGCTTGTTTATATAATGATTTCATGGGACCTTGTTGTGGCGCGTGTTGGACCAGCTAATGATGCAATATGTGATATGTGAGATGATCATTGCAAAAAAATAGACTTTTGCAGCTTGGCTTGACAAGCAGTCTCTAATGAACCGGAAATTTGATTAACAAAATTTTACCTTGTTACTAGTATTTTTAATGTGTGTTTTGA
>OMNZ01071419.1:4401-17144 GCA_900303255.1 Lesueurigobius sanzi | reverse complement strand
GAGTACACTACAATTTTGTTTAGTATTGTGAATACAGGGGCATATTTTATCATTAAGCAGCTTTGGAAAATCAGGAAGCAATTGGGCTACAATAAAATAAAAAATAACAAAATGCTTGTATATAGTTTTTTTTCTAATTGGGAATAAAATATTAGGCCTTTTAATATTGTACTTGTATCGTGATGCATCGAGAATCGTGGGCCCTGAATCGTGATCCGAATCGAATCGTGAGATTTCTGAATCGTTACACCCCTAGAAAATGACTCTGTTGCTCAGCAAACTGTTGGTAAATGACCATGTGTTGAACTTGTGTGGACCATTTTTAACCAATGCATCTCAGGCTTGGTCATGCTTTGCGGGCCAGTTTGAAGGGCTGATGAGATGGATCTGTATTTCATTCTGTGTTTACCAAAGCTTAGAGTCACATACTTTTGGCCCCCAAGCCTTAGTTTGCCCACCTCTGTCCTATACCATGCCACTCCCTCTCAATGACATGCATGTTGACCACTCAAACAATGCATGGTCTAGTCTTAGTTTGGCCATTTCAAACAAACCAGCAGTGGTGGCCAGTTACAAAGTCAATTTACTAAAGTACTGTATTTAAAGGGGCACTATGTAACATTTTATGTGAAAACATATATAAAAGTATTTTATATTAGTGTGTATTTAACCATTTAGGGACCTAGTGGCTGCATGGGTGCAGCATGGCACCTTTACTTTCCATCACAGCAGCCTTTATGAAGCTTCAAGATCAATTGTATGACTAAAACACATCTTCAGAATTATTATTGTATATTCCATGTTTCATGTTTTTGAAGCCGCAAAACACTTTTTACTTTGAATACTTTGAAGTACTTTATTAAACAAATATGTCAGTACTTTAACTTAAGTGCATGTTTCACTGGGCAACTTTCACTTTCATTGGAGTAATATTTGGCCAGTTGTATCTGTACATTTACTCAAGTAATGAAATGAAGTACTTCGCAAACCAGATTTGGCCAAAAATACAGGTTGCAATTGCCAAAAGCTTGATTTAAATGTACAATGTTTCAACTCATGAACTACGACCTTAAAGTCAGGTGCTGAGCTATTATTGAGCCCAACAAGTTGTACATCCAAGTAGCTGCGTCACTGATTCTAATGTGATGGGCCGACGCTTTTCTGTGATGGAAAGAGATCGCTCTCATAATTTTTTCTTGTTAATTTCATTTGCCTGGGTCCTCAGAGATTTGGGTGGGCGCTCCAACCCCTCCTTCGGCAGCCGCGGTCTCGAATGAAAGAGTACACAGCATTTCACTGTATTAACTCTATTGAACTCACAGGGTCTGCATCAAAGAGCTACAGCGGCTGTCCTTATCCTTGTCTGGCTCCAGAGTCAAATTGAATCTTGTGAAACCATTTTACGAGTCTTAATTTCCCAGGTGTGACCCAAAGTCCGGTCCACATCTACTACACTTGCACTTTTCCACCGCTCCATCCATTTTATGACAAAACAAAAGCAAGCAAAGTCACTGCGACCGGAGACCAATTTTCGCCATTTTCGACCACAACAATTACATAAAGCAGCTGTAAAATACTCGTGGGATTTTTTTTACAGTGTCCTGGATTGGATGAAGCCATGTTTTATTGCTGAGTGAATCGGCTGCTCTATCAGATCGGGTCTCACCTGCAGATTGGTTTGTCTAGTCACACATATTAATAACTAAACCCTGTGATGACCTTTAGCCAGACTGCACTTTTATATCACTTCATTACAAAACCTGTTTAATAGCGATGGTGCCTTTTGCATGACCTGCACTGGCTCCAATATCTCACTGACAAATTGGGCTGCTGCGTGATCTGATGGTCGTAAAAAGGGAAAGATTGACACCGTATTGGTTTGTTGCTATTGTACATCGTGGAAGCTACACTGCCTCAAAAAATAAGTTGTCACCTGGATTTAACAAAGAAAATGAGTACGAGCCTTCTTCTGGATAAGTGCTGCAGGGGGTTGTCTTTCAGCTGGGAACGCGGTATTCAAACCCAAATGATGGCATGGGCGTGTACCAGGACGACAATGCCAGGATTCATTGGGCTCGCATTGTGTGGTTCAGGAGCATTAGGCATCATTTTCACATATGGATCGGTCATCAGAGTCCAGATCGTAACCCCATTGAGAAACTTTGGGATGTGCTGGAGAAGGCATGCAACGGTCACACTCTCCATCATCATCAATAAGGTCTTGGTGGAAAAAATGTATGCAGTGTTTAATAACGGAGACTATGGTGGCCCCCTCGGTCTAATTGTCTCCTTCATAGTCTAAAAGCTTCCTGTCTTGCCCTGAACATAAAACATTAACTACACTGTAAAAAAGGACTTCTTAAAGCTAAAATATCCGTACAATGTGACATTTTCCCCACAAAAATAATATTAGATCAACTTATTTGAAAGAAGAAAATGTGGGAAACATTGA
This sequence comes from Lesueurigobius sanzi, assembly GCA_900303255.1. Classification (NCBI taxonomy): domain Eukaryota; kingdom Metazoa; phylum Chordata; class Actinopteri; order Gobiiformes; family Gobiidae; genus Lesueurigobius; species Lesueurigobius sanzi. Next base: position 14,692 of record OMNZ01071419.1, on the reverse strand, counting down.
TTGATGGAAATAAATCGACATTAATGTAGAAGCTTATAGAAAACAATGCCATGTGAATGTGTGCTGTAATCAAAGCTAAAGGCGATCCAACAAAATATTAGAGCATCATTAAAAAGCATTAAATTTGACCTGTATAAACCCACCCCTCACCTGAGCTCTTTGGATCATTTATTTACTGTGTACTTGAAGTTCTAATTGACATTTTGTGTCATTAGCAGCACATTACTTGATTAATGTTGGTCTTGTTAGCATAGTCAACCAATCCAGTCTCAGAGTTAAATTAATTGCCATTATTAGCACGGGTTTCTCAACAATTATAAGCATGGGTTTCTAAATTAAATTCATTGCCTTTATACGCATGGGTTTCTCAACGGGAAGCTTTTAGGACCCACTTTCAACTTCATGACAATAAATGAAATAAAAGGATTAGCAATTGTGTTATTGTCAAAATTGAGTTTTTCCCTCAGTTTTTCCTCAGTTCTGTTGATCAAGCGTTGATCATAGGGCTGGGTGACTATGAAAAAAAAAATCTTGATTATTGTCCCCATATTGAATGATTAGATTTTTTTCTAAATAAGAAAAAAATAATAAAATAAAGATGGCCTCTGTAGTACCGCTGATTATACAGATTGCGAGTCACGGCCTGATCCTGTTGTAATGCTACATCACTTCTAAATTGCGCACTAACTGCTAACGTTCTACTAAAGAAGCAGAAATGGGCACTTCCCCTCCCACACAGTAGACACAACGACGCCACACCCGTCTCACATGACCAGAGACAAAACAAAAAACATGTGCCGAGATCGCACAAAAGTGAAAGTGTTTGAAGAAACAACGCAAGATTGCAACAACAGCTAGTATTAGCTAGCGCACTAGCACAGATTAAGTTTTCTCACAATGGAGCATCATAGTCCCGCCCACCAGCTCGCCTGTACACGCACGCGCCTCGGTGCCGGAAGTAATAATCCCATTCAAAAATTGCATAGACTTTTCGAAAAAAATGAATATCAAAAGTTTAAAAGAACGATAGCAGCTAATCAGCTCCGTGGAGACTTATGGGCATAAAACACACAATAATAAATAAATTGTATCCAAAACTTTACAAGCCAATAAGTTATAAAAAATATTTTGCCCTGTTTTCAAGTATTGGGTATTTTCTTGCTTATAAAATATCCGCGCTATGGCTAGCAGTTAGCACGTAGCCGATTAGCCTCCGTCATGCTTTTAAACTCGTACAATTAGAATTTTTCGAAAAGTTATTACTTCCGGCACCGAGGCACATGCTTGTACAGACGAGCTGGTGGGCAGAACTATGATGCTCCATTGTTAGAAAAGCATCTCTGGCCAACCTTTTCCATTGGAGTAGAAATCAAAGAAATGCTCATGTTGCTTAGTGCTCCAATATTGGGGGGAAACTGCAGGTCATTTTTACACCATCAGCAGTCAGCTACTTACGAAGCTCTATTGATTTTGCGGACATGTAACTGGAAACAACTGAGCATTTACCATGATCTACTGGACTAGACTTGTAATTGCTAGTGAGCACTGCAGTATGTTTTATTTTCTGCCTTGACGATTAAAGCTCACCACACGATTACCTTTTTTAACATCGAGATTTGATTAACGTTCGATTAATTTCCCAGCCTTAGTTGATCATAAGGTTGTCTATCAAAAATACCCATTAGAAAATGGTCCCACGGCCCACTGCTCAGTCCCACCCCACCAGTTTAAACCCACCACTCAATACAGCTTCGTACATGAGCACTGGAGCTGAATTGACGGAAAGTACCATGAAGTCCGTCCCTGTTTTGTTTCAGTCATGTGACAGCCAGGACATTTCACTCAGCACATGTGCAGCCAATGGTTGACTATCCTTCACTCTTTCATGTCTTCTGAGCAAAACAAAACGGCGTTGACTTGTGAGAGACATCTGCGGGGAATAGTTCCCGTTTTATGTCATTCATAATTGTATCAAAGCATCACCTTGTCTTGTCTTGTCTTACAGTTGCTTCTCTGCGTGAACAAATGACCCACTTTCTCTGTCTCTATAGAAACGTCACAATCCTTTTGCACCGTAAACCATCACACACAATAATCCGGCAGTTTATTCTATGCGTACCCCCCGCAGTTATTATCCCAGAACTGTTTTAAAGCGAGACACTGCAGGTGAATGGGGAAACGATTTAAATTGAATAATATCAATATTAAAATTTTGCTGTTTATTACTGACATAAATATGAGAAAAAAATGTATTGGAAATGTTTTCATATAAAAGTGAGGTATTTTATGCATAAAAATGAGCAAAATATCTTTATTTTTGGCCACGAAATCTAAATAATGGATCAAGCCAGGTTTAAATACATGGTTTATTTTGTTGATGTATTAGTTAGTAAACTAGTTATTAGTGAATAAACCTGTAAAAATTTAAATTTCGCCTGGTTTTTGGGGGTTCAAAAGAATCAAGACTCAGGCTCAAATATTGAAAAATCCCTGAATTGAAAAAGTCTGTAGGAGGTACTATGGAGATGTTGTCCTTTAACCTTTAACCTCTAAACCTTTATTTCACTCATAGTTAGTGGTTGCGTGAAGCCATTTATTGTCAAAAAACCTGTTTGTTTACGCTGAAGTGAGTTTTTCTTTGCTCCTGAACAATTTTCCTGTCAGTTGTTGAAGGTCATGTAAACGTTAGATCAGGGACATTTTGTTAGTTTCTGTTTCATTATGATTTCAAAAGAGTAAATTCAGTTCTTTGACAATAAATGGCTTCACACAACCACTAACCATGAGTGGAAACATATTGTTGTGTTATCATGGCCAAAAGATTAAAAGGGTGTGTAAACTTTTGAGCAAAACTGTATTCATGTCCAGGTGAAGGTTTAGCAAACAGCCCAAAACTTGAAAATGTAAAGAATTAGAGATACCTGCAGTGTCTCCCTATAACATAAACATTTACAAACTGCCCCTCGACATGCAGCTTTGTTTCCCAATGAGACTTCTAAGTTTTGTTTTAGTTTCCCCTTTGTGTTCCTGTACGGCTGGGCCAGGTTCCTGTCTCACTTCCTTTTTTACAGTCATGTGACTGCATTAGATACGCTACAGTGTGCAGGTCCATTTAAACAGTGCACGGCTGTGGGGAGTGGAGACAGTCAATATGGCAACAACATCTGGAGGTGGTGATGGAGCATGTGGCTCTAAATCTAATGTCTATTTAATTTGGCAGTTTGCATGGCGCCATTTGCTTAGCCTTATATCAGCACACAATCATTTGTACTGCATTTTGGTAAAATTGTGTTGAACTGGTTAAAAATTCTTGAAATGAAATTGTTCTTTCTTTAGGAACAGGAAGTAGTGGCCTGTATAACTTCTACCACATGTTTACAGGCTCTGTCTGCATTATTTACCAAATCATCATTGCAACTAGGGCTGCACCGATCCGATCCTGGTATCGTAGACATCATAGCCGATCACGGAAAAAATACAGTATCTGGTATCGATTCCAAATATCCAACACTGAACCCGTACTTTCATTAACTTAATCTAAGTCAGTCCTTCTCAAATTGTTGAGTGTGATACCGGGGGGGAGGGTTAATATTATATTGTTAATATTTAACAGCGAGAGAGACTGAGATAATCAGACAAACAAAAGTTTACCAAAAGCTAAGACGAGGAAATATGACTGAAGATACAGTATAGCGCTTAGCTTCACTTTGACTATGATGGGACACGAGGAAAGACCAGGGGAGAAAGCCGACTGCGTTCTGCTAAAAGACGCCGTACGCCGGGAGGAAAGACGGAGCTTCCATGCGCAAAAAGTACTAGGTTAAACTCCCACTACTTTGAACCTCAAGCTGCTACATTTAGTGATTAAATGCAACGCAGAGGGCCAACTATCTGCCCATAATCCCCAAACTTTCTGTAGCTGTGACAAAAGAAGGAGATGTGAGTGCACTTTGCTATGAGCCGCCCATATGCGTCTTCACGCAGCGCAGAGAGCGTTTGTAGAAAGGTGCTCTGTCTTCAAGCCTTGTCCAAAACAACGGTGACTCTTTCCAAAGTTGTCAATGACCTAAGAAAATAGCCGCTTCCTGTTGACCTTTCACAATAAAATTCTCTCGCTGCATAATATAGGATAAGCCTGTATTTCTTTCTTTTTTGTTTTCTACAATGTTATGCAGCAGTTAAAATAACAATTTTATAGATGAATGATGCTAGCCTATTTATTGTCTCCTGTGTGAGAGGGGGGTGCAACAGGAAATAATTGAGAAACACTAATCTTTTTTGAAAACACTCAACTTGTAGAATTCTGATGTTTAATTAGTTTTACACTCCACAATACTACTTTTGATCGCTGTGCAAAGTACTGCAGTTAGCTGCAGTATGCTAATGCTAGCTTCAACTAATCGTAGCTGGGACAGAAGCTACTGAGTCACACCTAAAGCAGTGAAATAATATTGTCCACTGTTGACAGTCTGTGTTTGTATTTTACAAGCAACAGAATTAAGATATTACATATTTCATATTCAGACCACTGTTGGAATTAATGTAAGGACCAGTCACTTTTTCACTCACTGCAAACCAGTGTCTTTACGTAAACAAATAAGTCATCTACAAGCCTACTTTTGTGAAAATCTCACTTGTATCTGTTGGTATCGGATATCAGTAGATAAAGCTGGATCGGTGCATCTCTAATTGTAACAAGCGACAACACTGCAACGTTGGAAATGATTTCTACCCTGAGTTGTTACTAAGTATAGATTATGATGTTAAATCTTCACACTCAACACTCAACCCATCATTTTTTATTAATTGTTTTTTGGAGGTCAGGGGAATATTGGAATCAAGTAACTTTCTTGGAATAATGAGCAAAACTAAACGTACTCTAGTCCAGGTAAATCTTTTGCTCAATGGCACACACCGGGATGACTCAGAGCTTACACAAACCATTTGTGTTAAAGTTCACATGTGGGATATTTCCAGAACAGATCAACACTGTCGCGGTGAGGTTTATTTTCAACACATTCTGCTGACAATCTTTTCAATGATCATCAAAGCCTATTTTGTCAGTTAACCATTAACTACTAACCTTTGCCCACAACAAGAGGTTTCATTAGCTGACCAACACTGTTTTAAAGTGAACATATCATAAGGCTTAAAAACAGGCTAGAAGATTAGTTAGGGTGTCTATGCCTTGATATTTTACGTTTTGGAAGAACTATTGCCACTGTAAATTATAAATGGTAGTGCAAGGGCCGGGAGTTTTGGCCTGGAGTGTGCAAACAGTGGGAATAATTTATTTAAAAAAAACTTTCTCTTTCATCCAACTACGTGGCTTGAAGCGCCCCGTTGATGCTGTGTTTACGCTATGAGCACAAAACCGCTCAGGACCGATCCAATATTGGATTATTGCATTAAAATTGTACCCAGGAAGTACAAAACGAAGCGCTACAGAACTGTAAGAAACAACCAAAGCAAACAGAATTAATTAAAAACTGTGTGAATGAAGTGAAATGCTACCCAGGTCTGTTTCTGATGAGGGAACAGTGACGTGCACAGAGGTTTTATAGGGCTATTGCTCAGTTGGCATGGAGGGCACTTTGTGGCGTTGTCGGTGATCAAGTCTTACATTTATTATAATTTTCTTAAGCCCTTTTAATTGACTGATTTTTATTGGCTATTAATGAGGATTTGATCTGATAATGGACAGTTATCTGATCTAAACAAAAAGTGCAATAGTAAATGTCTCTTGCGGGGCGAAACCCATGCCCTCCCAGCAGGCAAGTGTAGATCACCAAAAGTTCCATAGCCTACCACATATTACGGGGTGGTACATTCAGTCGGCATCGCTTCTCTCCTCACACAAAGTCTGAGTAAACTTGTTTAGCTCGGGGCGTGACTGAAGCGCCTGTGAGGGAGCGGACGGTGTGCATTTGTGATGACCGGTGGAGAGACGGAGACCGGGGCAGGTAGCAAGTGGATGTGCTGTATACAGTTTCAGTGATAGATGCTAAAAGACACTTATTTTATTTTTATCAGTATTAGCTTTTTAAATGTAGTTTATTGTCCTATTCCAGTATTATTACTACTGTTTCCAAACCTTTTTTCTTCTTGATGGCACATTTCCTGACTTTTTGCACCCCCTTGTGTGATCCTGCCGTAAGAGCTGTTGTAACAAGTAAATGTCTCCATTGTGAGATCAATAAAGAACGATCTTATCTTATTATAAGTTTGCTAACAACTCCAACAATCTGCTTTTTTGGTGACATCGTCATATCGTGATTCAGTGTTTTTTTTATGTTTAACACAGCTCTGAGCTCAAATACTGATGTCCACTGACTGTTTCTGCTGTCAGGATTAACCAAGACTAAACCAGGAGAAAACGAGGGCTAAACCAGGAGAAAACTATACTAAACCAGGAAGTAAACCGGACTAAAGCAGAGACTGAAATCAACGTCTAAACCAGGACCAAACTAAAAATGACTAAACCAGAGGCAGAATGAAACGATGATTACTCAGGACTAAACTAGATGTAAACCAAAGGACTCAATCAGAAATAAACAAAGAGAAAACTAGGTCTAAATCAGATCTGAACCAGGATTAAGCCAAGACTAAACCATGAGGGAGGCATGTCAAAACTCTGAACTGGACTGAAACTTGGACGAAACCAGGTCTTAACCAAGAAGAAGCAGATGGCTTTAGTCGCCTTTAAAAGACAATATACACAAGAATTGTGAAAATTGAAATCGTGATCGTGAACTAAAGAAAATCGTGATCATATTTTTTTGGCCATATCACCTGTTTTCACCCTAAAAAAACAGGCAACAGTAGCACCAACGTCACTGTGACGGAACAACATTACATGATATAAGATTCAAAAAAGTAGATTTTGCATAATATGTCTCCTTTAAACTATCCTTTAGTCTGCTTTGGTCTTCTTTTATTAATAATCTCACCATTGCTTTTTTATTGACATGTTTATGTATCAATACAAACATCATTTAGTTCATAATGATACGTACGCATTAGTATGCTATGCTGCCTGCTCACTGATCTACTGGGGTTGTTTGTTGAAGCTGACAAAATGTTCCTAGAAATGTACCCATTTCATTTTTGGACGCACACATATTTGGACCTCGCTCCACTATTGTACTAAAAGCTTAATAATAGATATGTACTTTATGGATGTAATAACTGGCAGTGAACGTTGTAGCCTATAAATAAAGCTACATTTGTGTGTGAGCCTGAGCAAACACAAACTGCACAGGGCAGATATGGCAACAATAATAACTTTAAATACACAAGCCTTTCTCAAACCGAGCCAACGGGAGACTTGCCAGATTCAGTGGGAGGAAGCCTTAGATGCTCTCGACCAAGAGTGAGCCTCAAGGGGCACACGTTCAGTAACCACAGAGTAGTGTCACGGCCCCGTAGGAGAGCAGTGTTGGCCTGAGATAGTAGCACTGTTTATTATTTTTTCAAATGTTATTGGATTTAATGAAATGATTGGTTCAAATTCAAAGATAAAACTTAAACGCCTGAAAGTTTTGAGCAAGACACTGTATCCACTTTGCCTGTGTGAGTAGCAGTGTTTGGGGGTAACACCTTACAAAAGTAACAAGTTACAGAAATATATTACTTTTTTCAGTAACACAGGATTATAACATTACTTAAACAAAATAGTATGGAATAATGTTAATCTTGTAAAGCACAATACACGTTTAAGTACTGTCTTTTTGATCAGACCAGTTTAGGTTGACAGTTTTGATTGCTTCCTTCCTGCAATCTTCCTCAGAGTTGGTCACATGTTATTGTGACGTGTCTTGTCAGCTGATTTATACAGTCTTTGGCGCTGTTTTCCCACCGGTGTGGGCGGGACTACAGCACCATCTGCTGTCCGACTTCTTCAAAACAGCGTCCCAGGTGTGTGAAAGCAAAAAAGCCCCCTCATCCCGGTTCGCTGTTCCGGGGGCACGTTTCCGAATTTCAATAGCCTCTTTTATCCAGCACCAGCACCGATATTTGTTGTCCCCAGTTCCGATGATTTTGGCTCCATCCCAGTCCATAATAACAATACACATTATATAATATATATATATATAACATTACTCAAACAAAATACAGTGTAGCGGCTAATTCAAACCTGCCAGTGAGTTGCATCTAGTCTGGATAGGCAATGTCGTAGGTGCTGACAGTGTAATTTGGCAGCCTCGCTTTCGTGAATTCATGGCAATAGTAACTTACCATCACCGACTATGGAATAATGACTGTTAATCTTGTAAAGCACAATACATACAGTATATTATGTATCATTATTATTACATTTGTTATCGTCATTTTAAAACAATGTGCACTCTCAACAACAAATCCTGTATATTTGAGGCTCCAGAAAGCTAAAGGATGCCTATAGCATATTGCTTTGTCCATATGATAAATATAATTTAATTTGTGGTCTTTGTAGTCTCACTAATGAGATGTTGGGTATGGCCGAGCACTGAGCCCTGTGGTTCCCCTTGTGAGTCTTTACTGTAATGGCATACGGACATTGACCGTTCTTTGCAATCTATTACTCATACAGTGATTGTGGATTGAATAGAGCTGGAGTGGGATAGTGACCTGGGAAATAAAGATGGTAGTTTTGCAGTTTTATAGTGTGGTATACAGCCCTGCACTGTACATCCTTCTGTCCTTGTGTGAACTGAGCAGTAAATGTGAGAACTCTGTGCAAAGTCATGATTTAAGGAGGTCTTGATCTCACGATAACGTGATAACTCCAATGAATGTGTGTTCCCAGCTGCTCCTCTGGGCTGTTTGTAGCTATTCTAATAAGATGCACCCCCCTCCCTCCTCTTTCCCCCTCTCTTTCCCTCCTCACACTCCACTCCGGTGACCCTGCAGAGCTGCGAGCGCCACACTGCTGTTTGCTCTCAGCCCAAGGACAGATCTGCTCCGTTACTCACTCAGACGCATTCATATCACTGTCACAGGGAGGACCAGCAGTGACATAATACACTCCACGAGCTTATATAAGAGCGACTAACAGTGTAATTCCACGGAGATGTCTCTATACAGTCTGTCTGTCCTCACAATGACAGTGGCAGGCTCGGGTCAGTGGGCAGAGGACAGGCCCAGTGCCAAATATGTTACACGCTCACATAACATTTTGTATCATAAAGATGTATGGTATATTATGACAGCAGAGACATGTTGGGTTTGTGATTTTAAAAATGGTCTAAGATATTGGTAGAGGTAGTTAATAGTGCAGTAATTGCTGGTAGTATTGTGAGTAAAAAGTACATGTTTTGTATTATAATTTTGCGGCTTCAGAAACATGACATAAGAATATACAATGCTTCTGAAGATGTATTTTAGTCTTTTCCTCTTCAGTTCACCCTGGTCTAACTCGTGCAGATATAAATGACAAAAGAATAGAAAAACAACAGATGTATTGATGCAAATTTGGGGACTGGAAACTGCAATTTATTTAGATAGTGTTCATTTACTTCCGATAACCGGTAACTGTAATTAAAACCAAGTTAACCCAACTCTAACCTTTTACAACAAAACTAAAGATCTAACCTTACACTACGGAAACACTTGAGGGACAAACCATGGGCTACATGCACGCTATGAACATGTGACTTCCAAGACTGCTCTGCCTCTCCCGTTGTTTCCCTGTTAAGGATTAGCAGTGTCTCTTCCAAATAAATAAAAAGCTCTCGATAACATGGCGCACAGCGAGTTACTGATGGACTGTCACAAGGAACGTGTTGAAAACATCAGGCTGGATGTAAAGACTTCACTTAAGGAAAATTCTGTTTTAATAGACACAGTCTGCAACGTGTCATACTAGGGGGCGTGGCCTAGCAAGGGGGATGGAAGCTTGTAATGGGAATCACTGTTTTCCACTCATCTTTTTGGTTATTTTCTGGCAAACTAAAAGCATATTTAGTACACACAAATAAAATAGGGTCAAAATGGGGTCCTCATGAATGTTTTGACATTCAAAAATTAAGCAGATTGTCCAGTAGCATGAAGCTCGCATTAGTGTGAATAAGCCGAATCAGCATTATCAGTAGGGAAAGGGGGAATGTTATTTGTATAGCGCTTTTCATATGACATTGTCACACCCAAAGCGCTTCACACATGAAAGGGAGGGGGCTCATTCACTCCATGCTGATGGTGGTAAGCTACTATTGTAGCCACAGTTTCCCCTGGGGTAGACTGACAGAAGTGAGGCTGCTCACATCTGCGCCAACGGTCCCTCCGACCACCAACCACTCACACATAGGCATTG
>OMNZ01071397.1:0-18816 GCA_900303255.1 Lesueurigobius sanzi | reverse complement strand
CAGGCTGATCACAGTACGAGAGAGAGAAATGATCCCTGTGTAGGCACACACCAGCATGTCACGTATTGACAGGGCAGTGTTCGTTGTCATGGCGATGAGTTCGGCGAACAGCTGATTATGGCCACGTGGCGCTGGTACAGCTCTTTACTGCGACGCACAGACAGAGTATGTGAACACGACTGAACTAAAGCTGAAGTAAAAGCAGCTCCAACTGGAGCGATCTCAGGTCGGCCCAGAAGGCGCTCCAACGTGTGTGAAAACGCTCTAAGGAAGTTATTGGTGAAACATGTAACATTTACAACAAACCTCCTGTGTGAATATATCCATCAGCTTGGGTCCTTTAGAGTTCCTCACAGACAATTAGCCAATTAGACTGACAACAAAAAGTAAGTGATTATCTCTAAAAAGTTATTTTAGGTGACTTTTCTTATGTCGTCCTTCCACTGAAACTAAACCTGAGCCGCACAAACTTATTTCTTTTGAGTTTTGTTGTGAGTTTTTTGTTTCCCATTTTATTTTCCTCACTCTCTTACATTGACAACAATGGAAATCCCAGCTCACAGGAAGTGCGAATACAAACAGGAAATGCGTTTACAACAAAAGTGGGCGGGGCTGAATAAGGTGGATAAGGTTCTGCTGAAAATCCTGTGCTAGTAACCATGGTAATGCAGATTTCTAGTCTAGTCTAGTCTAGTCCAGTTAGTTTATTGCAAATATCTCTGTAATTCATGGGCCATATTTTGTCTTCCCTGTTCGGCATATACAGTTGTGCACTTCATAGAATATGAATGATAACACAAACACCTTTATTTCACTCATGGTTAATGGTTGCATGAAACCATTTATTATCCAAAAACCTGTTTGTTTACGCTTTTCAACTAGAAACTAGCTAAATGTCCCAGATCAGAAGTTTACATATTGTGCATCTTGAAACAAACTAAGAGAGTCCTGTGTGAGTGATTTTTTTTCTTTGCTCCTGAACAATTTTCCTGGCAGTTGTTGAAGGTCATGTAAACGTTAGATCAGGGACATTTGAGTAGATTCTGTTTTGTTATGGTTTCGAAAGAGTAAACTCAGTTCTTTGACAATAAATGGCTTCGCACAACCACTAACGATCATTCATATGAAAAATGGCCAAAAGCACAACTGTATGAACTAAGGTCTAATTATTTTCTCATAAAAGTGTCAAAAAATGGGGACTATATTAAAAACATATATAATGTTGGCCAGTGGAAAGGACTTTTAGCCAGGTTTGTGAATCCAATCACTATCAAATAATGATCAGGGAAAACATTTGTCAATTTTCTGTTTGGAAACTTCTTTCAAAAACTATTTCTCTCCCATAGAGTTGTATTGACACCTGCTCCAACTGAAATATAATTCTGTAACATGAACACAACTTATTCTCTACTGGACCAAGGTAGTTATAAAATGCCTAAATCTGATACAATACTTTCAGTTATAGGAAGAAAAGTATAGGCACACAAGTATTGTGTCAGAGAGTTGGTGATGACATGGATCTTGGCTCTGGATGTCCACACTCAGGGACCTGCCTAATAAGCAGACTATGCAGCTGCTTAGGGCCGCGAGACCACCAGGGGCCCCCAATATAGTACATTTGTAGATGCTGTGTGCCTCATAAATTTCCCTCAAATGAAAATGAGTGTTTTTGACCTGGATTTGAGTAACTCATTTCAAGAGATTTGCTAGTGGGGGAAGTTTTTTATTACACTTAAATCATTAAAAGACATCAACAACAATCTTATTTGAAGTAAAATAATATTGTTTTTATCAAATTTTCAGTGTAATGATATTTTTTTCCTGTAATTTTACAAAAAAAAAAAAACATACCCCACTTTAAGAACAATTTTCAAGTCTAGATTTGTTTTTGCAGTGTAGTCTACTTTCTTTTACAAACATAGTCAGGTTGAAGTTTGGAAGTGTGGAGGAATATCTAAACATGATATCTCACATCATGTTTAGGTATTTTATGCATAAAAATGAAAATTTTCTAAATTTTTTGTGATGAAATCTAAATAATGGATAGATTTAGGTTTAAATGTATGGTTTATAACTATATAAGTTACACATATGTATTCAGAGGGGGTTTGGGATATCTTGTTTTTGAATAAACTAGTTTGTAGTGAATACATTTGCGAAATTCAAATTTCACATTGGCTTTCAAAATTAAATAAATCAGAGTAGCAATTAAATATTGGCAAATCCCTCTGAACCTTCAAAATATTGTTAGACTGGAGAGTTTGGAGTCTGTAGGAGCTACTAAAGTGGAGATGTCGATAAAAAAGCATTTTGGATTTCCCATAGCCTATAGTTCTATGGAGAAACATTGGATCAGCGGAATGATTACACTCCTTATTGTAAAGATTAGGTCATTTATTTGTTTCCGGGTGAAAATATATACGTTAAGAGATTAAACCGGCCCAAAAGTGCAGCGTCTCCCCTTAAGAGTTAGGATTGTGGAGTATTTGACTTGGTTTTGCAATTCTGTGATGATCTGTGGAAGACTATTGTACTCATCCCACTGGACACCCGCCTATATCCCGACATATACCGACATATATTCGAACAAAAGAGCATATGAAAGTTATGTTTGTCTGAAAAAAGGCTTATTTTTAACCACTTAAGCCCTGCCTGAGTTCTCGCACCTCCGTTAGACCTACTTCCCCACGAGGAAACTGTCATTAAGCTGCGGCCTGCCGAGGAGTAATCGGCTTAGAAGACTCGTTGCTCGTTTGTCAGCGTCCAAATAAAGCCTGACCTTATGGAGTTTATCTGCCAGGCGCTTGTTCACTCCCTGACCTCCCACTGTGGCTGAGAAACACGAGGACACACAGGCCGAGACGCTTTCCAACGAGGCACCTGGCAACGGGGACATTACCACTGTTGCCGACGCCAAGAATAGATACAGTGGCTTCTTTTGATTGTGTTTCATTATTTCTACATGGATTATCCAACAAAGATGCATTCACAATAGAAAATAAAATACTTTGTGGGAAAAAGGTAAATAATTAGACCCTACGAAACAACAACTGCAGAGCCGTTCAATCATAAAGGTCTGTGGTGAATTGGTAAAAGAATCAAAACTAGTATTTGAACATTTTCAGTGTCAGGCTTTAGGCAAAACAGGTCATGCTTCGGTTATTTTTTACTTGCAACATCCACTTGCAGGTCTTAGTCTTGTAACCACCTTCTAATTAAAGGGAAAAGCAGACGGATGATTCATCACGGCGTGTTTTGCATTGAATTTAAATGTACTTTGTATTTTGTTTTTTGTAACTCGAACCCGAAGCTGCTCACTAGAAAACTGCTGCTCCACGGCACAGGACTAGACTGCACACCAAGCATACATGTATTTTCAGAGCCGTGGTCAGGGATTTCACACTGGGGCGGCACCAGGTCTTTGGCTAAACTTCTACTGAGAATTACTGAGGAGTGAAATTGAATTGAGTTACTGACCCCCAATATAATTCAGCCTCTCAGAGAGGGGTGGCACTAATGTATCGTCTTTGAACATATGCAAATCTATAGTATCGAGTATATCTCCAATGTCAAGGAGCTGTGTTGTCTGGGGCACTATGCTCCTGGTAGGGTCTCCCATGGCACACAGGTACTAAGTGACAGGTCGGACCAAGAGTGGTTCAGAAGCTCCTTATGATGAGACCATCAAGGCCGGTTAAGACTAAACAAGTTCTAACCATTAGACTAAACAAGAACTAAACCAGGACTAAAGTATAGGATTAACCAGGACTAAACAAGGACTAAACCATTAGAGTAAATGAGCACTAAACAGGGACCAAATCATAGGACCAAACCTGGGTCAGATCCTTGCATACATAAATCATTTTAGTAGGGTAAAACTAACCTGTCTCACGACAATCTGCATTGTCCCAAATCAAATTCAAATATGGCTTTTTCACAGTCACTTTGGCACATTTTGCAGCTCAGAACTGATATTTTCAAAATTGTTGGTACAATTCATGCAATTGTTTTTATGTTAAACCACCAACAACGCTCAGATGACCCAGCAGCAGATGAGTGGAAGGATGATGTGTAGTCTCTCAAATGTGTTTTTACCTGCACTTCTGTGGCGTCTGTGGATCTTTTTGACGACACAGCAATTCAAATACATTTGGAATACAACATTAATATCGCCCACCCCTAGATGGCACCAACGTTGACCAATCAGATTCCAGGACTGACCTGCCCCCACTCTCACTCCCTCTGTGACCACCCCTGAGAAATGGCCCTGTCTTTGGCTGGTTACTTTCTGACTATTTGTGCTTAATGGGTTTGACTTTCTTTCTTGCAGTGTTGTCAACGTGCAAACTAAAAATGGTGCCACACCGCTCTACCTGGCCTGTCAGGAGGGTCACCTGGAGGTCGTCCAATACCTGGTGAAGGACTGTGGAGCAGATCCCAGCATCAGGGCCAACGACGGGATGACGCCGCTCCACGCTGCTGCTCAGATGGGCCACAACACCGTCATAGTCTGGCTGGTATGTCCTGCTCATTTGTGCAAAAAACAGATATCTCAGTTTTGAATTTGTTGCTAAATAGTTTCAGATTTGAATCACTGTGATCTAAAAGGGACACCAGGAAAACTGAAGTTGAATAAATTTCATCAATAACTTCATCAATTGACAACACAAAGAGAAAAGCTAGATTTCATGACTCCATTCCATTCTAATACATTTTGTTACACACATTATACATTCACACCAAAATATGATGTTGAATGTTGATAAAATACATTGTAAACTATGGTTGGCGACATTTAAGACCGTGAACACCGAGGTATCCATGCCCCTGCCCTCCATTTGAATCCTTTACCCCACTGTGATTCAGATTTTTTTGTACAAGCCAGTCCTGTATAATATTCCTTACGAGAAAATTCGGCAAATCCCACCTTTTCCATTTAACTACGCTGCAAACTCTTCTGAAACTGAGCGATATATATCTTATTTGATCCCAGGTGAGTTTTACGGAGATCAGCCTGTCGGACCGAGATGGGGACGGGGCCACAGCGATGCATTTTGCGGCGAGTCGAGGCCATGCTAAAGTGCTGAGCTGGCTGCTGCTGCACGGAGGGGAGATCGTCACGGACAGCTGGGAAGGGACCCCGCTCCACGACGCAGCAGAAAACGGTGAACTAGAGGTGCGTGTTTTATTTAATTGTTTCTGTTTTATTATGTAGCGGTTTGATATTACAATGGTGTAAAATGATTTTCTCTTGGTAAGAACCTTACACAGAAAAAGACTGCATAGTGACAATACATCGACGACAGATCTTTTGATGGTACAGTCAGGACATTTAGGAGGACAACCAGGTCAGGTTTCCCCGAGCCCCAGGACCAGGACTGCCCAAGTGGGAGCCCATTTTCCATTAAAGATATTAGGAAATGGACAAGGGGAGCCCATATGAATCCTTCTTGCCCCAGGCCCCGAGCAATCTGTCGACAACCCTGGATGCAACTGAGCTGTTTTTGAACATTTCTGTATGAAAGTGTAGATCAGTATTTATTATTCAATTGTGCAAAATCAACTTTATAGAGGTTTTTATCACATCACAGATCATACCACACATCTTGCGTTTTTGTTAGAGTTTTGACCCCGCATTGCGTGTGTCTGCTGTGTTTTTGCTTAAGTTTCATTGAGGTGTTTCGGTGTGGCCACACTTGAGTCTAGCGCGATGCGAGTCAGATGCCGTGCGCCACAAAATAGAATCAATCCAATTTTTTGTTGCGTGCGTTAAGTGTTGGGATGCAGGATGTGTGTCCCAGGCCTGAGTCCCAGGAAATGCTCTCCTTACCTCTCGATGTCTGGCAAAGCGTTATCCTTTCATCACAGAGCTTAGGGTTCTCTGAGAACTGAGAGAATTCTTTCCTCAACTTGAGTTTGTCCTTAACTTACCTACCGATTCTCTCATGACATCAGACAACTACTTTGTTGCCAGTAAGGCTCCAGTTAGACAGCCTTATACCAACAGAGGATTGGTACTGTATGTAAGGACAAATTCTCGAACACCAGGGATCTCCAACCAGAAGCTCGCCAGGCCTTTTCAAGTAGCTCACCAAAGGCTTTTTACATTTCTATGTACACTTGATGAGTCAAATTTTAGATGCATTTTTTTTGTTCTGAACGAAACATCTCCAAACATTTAGGTGAATATAACGAAGTATAAAGTGTATTCCTTGGCTCCTATGGGCCTAGGTACACGTGTTTACCTACGTGTTTCTTTGAAGCATAAGTAGCTCACTGGGTAAAAAATGTTGGGGACCCCTCGGTTGGTAAGTTAAGGACAAACTCAAGTTAAGGAAAGAATTTTCTCAGTTCTCAGAGAATTTGTCCTTACATACCAATCCTCTATTGGTGTAAGGACAAATTCTCCAACACTTGGTCCAAGCAAACTCACCCTAAGCTCCATGATGAAAGGATAACGCTTTGCCAGACATCGAGAGGTAAGGAGGGCATTTCCTGGGACTCAGGCCTGCGACACACATCCTGCATCCCAACGCTTAACGCACGCATCAAACAATTGGATTGATTCTACTTTGTGGCGCACGGCATCTGTGTCAGTGTGGCCACATCAATACACCTGGGTTGGGGACCCCTCGCTCGGACCATTAGGAAAAGAAACTACTGAATATGATTAGCAAGTTGTTTCAGATCAATATAGCATTTTCTAGCGCACACAGTGTAAGACAATGATCATGATGCGTTTCAGCCTAATATCCCTTTTTACCAATACAGTATTACGGTTTGAACATTTTCTGTATCAGACTTTGAAAAGAATTCTGAACTCATTTCATAACTAAACTTTCCTCTCTGACTCCTCTGTCTTGCTTGTGTGTCCAGTGCTGTCAGATCCTTGTTGTGAATGGAGTCGACCTCGGCGTCAGAGACCAGGACGGCTTCACCGCAGCAGACCTGGCCGAGTACAACGGTCACCCCCAGTGTGCCAAATATCTACGCACTGTGGAGAACATGGTAATGCAAGCACTGTTGATCTCACCAGCCCACGCGTATGCTCTGTAAAGGCTTTCACACGTATCGAGTAACAAAGTCTATTTGATCACATACTTAGATTATAAAGTGAAAGTTTTATCACGCGACATCAAAGATTTTAAAGAGTTTAAAATTCAGGTGGAGAGCAGCTGGAAATCATGTACTGTCAGCTGGTTACTGTCAAAATGCAGATTCGTAGTCTTAGTTATTTGGCAATTTACTATTACTATTACTATTGGTCTAATTTTTTCCGCATAAAAGTGGTGACAATATTCAAAAACATGTGTGTGATGCTGGCCCGTAGAAAGGACTTTCAGCCATGAGAATAATATGGCAGGTTTGTGAATCAGAGAAAACATTTGTCAATTTTCTTTTTGGAAATTTCTTTCAAAAGCTGTTTCTCTCCCTTACACTTGTACCTGCCCTCCAACTGAACTATAACGTGAATGCAGCCTGTTGGCTCATGTGTAAGCATTTAACACAAACGAACACTTGTTACTCTTGGCTAATTAAAAGAGCCTTGCTTCAAACCTCCAGTGGCCAAAGGAATAATAACTCCTCCATTTGGCTCTGCTGCGGGGCTGCCCATAGGGACTCCTGCCAAGAGCGTCCTGGGCTGTGGGAAAAGCAGGAGTTCCCTGAGCCTCCTCTGACAGACCTGCCATTAGCGTGCAGCAATTATCTCTCTCATGCAACTACTCTTGTTTGGACCAAGAGGTGGCATACAGTGTGTGCGGAGAGACTACTAAGTATTTTGAAGTCTCTGATGGTCTTTGAAGAGAAAAAAGCCTTACTGCTATTCGTGGTTTCTCAATAAGTGGCTCACAATCAAGAATGGGAAAAATGACAAGTCTCACTTTCCTAATAGTTATTTCTCGGTCAAAGTCACTGTATGTTATCATCTGCTCTGTATGACCACTGCCAATCATCCAGCTCCACAAACACATAAGAAAATGCCTAGTCGAACCTTTGAACCACTGACACATTAAAAGCACATTCTACAAACTATTATTGTCCAAATACATTTTAAACTATAGACCATCATTTTCTTTATTACTGTAATACGAACGCCCTTGCGCTGTGCCAGATCTGTGATTTAAACAAATAGAGCAACAGTAAACACGCTCTGGATGCATCAGCTATTTGCCGACCAATCACAAAACAATCAGAGACAATCGCCGAAGAAAACAACCATTTCATTTGGTGGTGGGATATGTTTATAGGCACTAACTCTGCTGGGTGAACTATCCTGAAGTTGCATCGTTAGAAGTGTCTTCGAAGCACATGTAGCTCTCATTTCTGCTCTGTAAAAGTAGCTCATGGTCATGGGGTCAACTATAGGCCCTGCTGAATGCCATGATGCCAACATAATGAAGTAGAAGTATTACGTGCACAAGCCTTCTTCTGTCTTTAACTTTTTTCTTAATTTGGCCTCTAGGCTTTATTGGGCAGTATAGTATGAAATAGTGTGAACGACAGATAAAGATTTAAAAAATTGCTGGGGCTGGGACTTAATATCCCAACACTGAGGCGGCAGCTATCTCGCACAGTACTGCTCTACAAAAACTACAAATCAAGCATGGGTTTAAATGACTTGATATTAATCTTGTTTGGAGTAGTTTGGACTAGATTAGATATATTTCCTACTGTCATCCAGATTATTTGGCGTATGTTTTGACATTTCTGCAGAGCGTCGAGCACCGCGTCCTGTCGCGGGACCCCTCCATGGAGCTGGAGTACAAGCAGCCGGACTCGGGCCTGTCGTCGCCCAACACCACCATGCCCCCAGCGAGCCAGAGCGCTCACTTTGGCATCGCCTCCCCCTCCAGCTCTCTGTCCAACTACGACTCGGCCAACTCCAGCCAGTCCAGCACCGGAGAGAAGAGGAGCAGCCTCACCAAGGAGCACGACCCGCCGTCTCAGCTCAACTCTGCCGCGACCACAGGTACAGTGTGCAGTGACAGTGGTCACAGGGAATAGTTAGAAAAGGAGGCAGAGACAAATGAGGCGACAGACAATAACTTTGTGTTTTAATTCTATTGGTTATTGATGTCAAATTAAAGTCCAGTTCCTCTAAATCACATGTGCATAATAGCTTTTATTTTTGAGTAATTGGCATTCTGATTTTGGTGATACTCAGAGTCCTCTGTGTTTCACTTTGTTATGTAGTTCTCCTTTGGGGTTGTTCTAATTTAGAGCTATTAAAGTCATGGCTTAATCATATTTTATGTGGTTTAGTCCTGTGTTAGGCTGGTGGAACTCACAAAATCCTTTTTTTCTCTCCCAGGTGTGAAATGTTGGAGAGCCACAGAGTATACAGTACAATGCATCTAGTGCTGCCCCCTAGTGGTCATAATGTATCTAGAATTCAGCCAAAGCAAACCACACTTGACAAAAGGCTTAAATTTAAACTGATTAAAGTTTAAAGTTTATTATCTTACTGTCAAATGTTAAAATGTTATATAACATGAGCAGAATCTCTAAACCGAGTTTTGGTCTTTTCAGGTTCTTCTGATGCAGGCATCTCGGACATGCAGGCCTACATGGACATGCTGAACCCGGACATTAGTGCCGACCAAAAAAAGACCGAGACACAAAACCCCCCTCCTCCTCCGGCCTACCCACCACCCCCTCCTCCGCCGGGGCCCCCCATGCCACCGCCACCCCCCGGCTACCCCGCTCCACAGGCGCCCAAGCAGGAGCAGACTTCAGCCGAGTTCCTCCAGGTCAAAAGCAACCTGCGCCATGTGGAGAGCAGCGCGGGCAAGAAGCAGGTGAGTGGTTGGTGGTGTTTGCTGAAAGGCTGCTTGTGTTGAAGTGATAAAGAAAAAGGGGAAGTCTGTCCTTTTGGCGCCTCTCCCGGGTCTAATCAGCGGCTCGTAACAATGTGTCCTGTCCGAGCGGCCACAGTGGTGTTCTTGTCTGCCGCTAACGAGATCCTCATTACCGGACCCATCTCGGGTTGGTAAACAAAATGACAGGGAAAGGGGCCTGACGGTAATTCCGTTAATTACTGAGGATTGTTCACCGAGGATTCAAAACGCGGAGACAGTGGAAAGATGCGCATATTTAAAACCGGCTCGCAAAATCCATATCAGCGGAGGAGGCTCGTTTACCGAAGACTTTAATTACGAACAAGATAATCAGCCCCAGAGATCACTTTCACCTCATGAAGTATTTACTCATTTCTTTGCTTATCTCAAAGAACAAGATACACATGACTGCCCATTAGTAGAAGAATATCAGATCACTAAAGTTTGAAAATGATTTGTAAGTAACATTGAGAACACAGAGTAGATTTTGTTTGGATCCGGTTTATGACAAATCTAAGATGTGTGACCTGAATATCTTAAAATTACGTTTTGATGACGAGTACAGCTTGAGGTCATACTTCTGTCCACAGCAGAGACCACACTGTCAGTTTGTTCAGGGGGCTGTGTTTGCACAGTCTCGGCCTTCTATGCAAAGTCTGGTATTGTTGTATGTTACTCTGCCCACACGGCTCGTGTCCGGTTGCTATAGGCTGATTCAAGGATAGTGTTTATGAACAGGGCGCATGCTCCGTCGTCCATGTGGGGGATACATTCCAATTAGTTCGGCCCCTTTCCTCTTCCCTGCATCCAGGTGATGGGCCCGGAGCGAGCCCTCATTAACAATTGAAAAAAAGGCTCTGCTCAGAGCACACACACAATAAAGATGTGTATGCAGCATCATATATTTCTAAAAACAATCTCTCTTGGGCTGAGCTGAGAAGATCCAATCAAGCAGTTTCTCCTGTTACAAATGATTGATCTATTTCAGTATGCTTTAGTTCAGGTCAGTCCGTAAATAAATAATGTCATAGTGTTTTTGTTATTTTCTATGCAAATCTTTCATTTTATTGTTTATTTCATTCATTAAAAAGACAAACGCAACAGCAGCATTTAACACATATGAACGAAAAGGAGCAGAAAGAAGTACAAACGTGTCATGTCTGCCCCTTATCAACACAAAATAATAAATATTTCCAGTTCGATTAAGCCTCCAACACAGCCCTCTCATTAATTTAAGACATTACAATAACGTGAAACAAAAGTCCAAGTTACAGTATATTCTTTGTTACATTTCCTTTATTGTTGTTCTGAACCTGGGTTTAGTAAAAACCTCAGTTCCTTTTAATTCATATCTGCTTCCTCTCTTAATGAATCTGTTTTGCAAGTTGTTGGGCAAATGTTTTTAATTGTATGGATTTTGGATTTGTTGGGTCTCTGTATCCACTTCCACTGATGATTCTAATAGCTCTTTTCTGTCGTAGGAAAATTGGATTTATGTAGGTTTTACAAGTACTTCCCCATACTTCAATACAATAGGTCAGATGTGGGACTATGAGTGAGTTACGCAGCAGAACCAATGCACTCCTATTTAGAGAATCTTTGACATAGGCCAAGGCAGCATTTATAGCATGTAGACAAAGTGAGAGAGCGTTGTCGTCCATGTTGGGGGAAGTGGTCTCGGTGCTTTGCATGGGAGCGGAGGGCAGGGCGCGGGGCGTGGCCGAGTGTGGGTGGAGGTGACATCACTGCGCTCGGTGCGGCTGAACAGAGGTAACTGATGAGACCGGGGTAAAATGAGAGGGCAGGTAGAGTGACAGGTGTAGTGCTGCGCGGACGCTGGATCTGGTGACAGCTACTTTCTGCGGAGCTCTGTGGACGGGCCGCTACCGAGGGGCGCATGCGAAGATCCCCATTGGCGAGGTAAGGGGTTAAAAATGATCGTGAAATACTTCTGAATTGAAGAATTAAGCTCTGACATGTTTATGCCGCGGAGATTTCACAGCAGCGTTTTCTTATTCAGTGTGCAATGTTGTTTAGGGAGATGTTTTCTTTTCTTGATTTATGTGTCTCTGTGTTGGATTCGTTGTGTATTTTAAAATAGAAGCAGATGTGGTACTTTGTGGTGCATTGATTCAAAAGTTGGACCACACGCAACTGTTACAACCTGCTGGTCTGCTTGGCTTTGATGGTCCATACAGAATAATCAGACTGTAAAGCAAATACGTAATAACAATGGGCGTATGCTGACAGAATGATGTATCGTGTAAAGAGAAGATGCTGTATATTTGCCTAATAGATGAATGGAGGAGGAGGAGGAGGAGGAGGAGGAGGAGGAGGGGGGTGAAGCACATTGTAGGTTTTTTGTCATTGTTTTGTCACCTCCCCGGAGCATGACAATCAAACCATCTGTAGCTCTTCCCCGCTCATGTTACACTTCCACCCGATGAGAGCGCCGCACAGGGACAAGAGTCAACAAAGCTATACACAGCTTATACAACGCTTATCTAAACTCCAACATGACACCACAAAGCCAAGGGTCAGGGGTCAGTGCCTGATAATTTCCTCCTATAACATGGAGCATCTGTTTGACATTTCATGAGGAAGACATATTGTTGACATGTAAATTGGGGAAAAGAAGGTTGTGTGGGTCCATTTGAAAGGCAAAGCGGCTGTATGTCCTGCCATTATTGCTAACATGTAGCAGCTATTATCATTGCTCTGTAGATACAGGTTCAAACAACCCTTGAGTTGAAACAAAACTCACAAAACAAAAAGCCTTTGCAAAAATGCAAATTGTTGTTAGTTTAAGGAAATGTGCCACATATTGCAGTTAATGAGCGCACACAGCGTGTGTGGAATACACCGACTGGACTACAACATTTCCGTTGTACTTGTTGCAATGACAGTAAAGATTATTCGTTCGTTCACAACGTGTGAATCTGTGAGTGATTGACATCCCATCGCTGGAGGCACAAGTCAGTGGAAAGTAAGAGTGTCCGACTGACCCAGCGTTTAAAGGTCTCCTTTACATTGGGTCATTTCAACTTGACACACATGTCTTTACTTTAAAGAACAACAGAGGCTATGTTGTATCATACAAAGACAGAAAAGCCGTGTTAACTCTGGTCACACAATGAGGATAATCTGCAGAGTTGGCTCACAGATGACTCTTTGTTTTAAGTTACGGGGGATTTTCTTGTAACCAAGCAAACCAAATCAACAGTTCAATAATGTAAACCTGACATTTAAAATGGTATTTTTCTGGTTTTGTCCGTAGCTCACAGTTGGAGAAGGCCACGATAAACTACGGCGTGTGGATTCAAACAGAAGATCGAGAAGCTTCAACAAACAGCCCAGCACTGGGGACTACTACAAGAGTCTGGGCGACACGGCCGAGCCCCGTGGGAGCAGAGCTATGGCCCCCAACGAAGAGGTACTGCCATCATTTACATGTAAACAGACGAAGAAGAGTGTTACTTACTGCCACAGCAGCCAGGGTTCTTAAAATGACAAGCAAACAATATAGACTAGTCCCTTACTATATATAAGATTTGCCTGCCATTTGGTACAGAGAGCAAAAGAAAATAAACTAAATCTACAAATCTATGAAGTGTTCCACTAAATGAACCTCCTGTGCATCTTTTTGTCCCTACTAGTTTAAATGCAAATCCATATCTGGTTTAATAGCATTTATTTTTGTTGTGCATATTGTTATTTGGTGCAATTCACTGAGATCTACCATTTTATCTTACATAATACATTTGCAATTGCATTATTTTTGAAAACGATATCTCGAAATTCTTTCACGACACACTGGGAACCATTGTGCTAATCAAAGGGTCAAATTGCTATGTTACCAGCACTGATACTCCAATAAGGGGATCTAATATTACTTTAATGTGGTAGCTTTATTATTATTTCACAATCTTCCTTGGTAGCACTTTAGATTACAGCCCGCAGTTCCATGTGTAGGTACAGGTAACAAGGAAATAATTACACATGTAAGTAAGTAAGTGTAGTTACACTTTAGATAGGATGTACATGTAAATTAAGTATTGGGTTGTTTCCCCTTTTTCCACATTGTTAATCTCTTTTCTTCTCTGTTCCCTCTTGTTTCTTGTAGTTACAGGTTATAGCTTCTCACTTCAGATTACAGCCCGCGCTCACGTGTAGTTACACATTAGTTACGATGTACTATCACATTATTGGGTAAACCTTTATTACACCTCATTTTGTTACACCTTGTACATCTTTGTTACACTTTCGTCTCACCTTGTACTTTCATGTGTAATTACTGTCTCGTTACCTATATCTACACATGGAACTGCGGGCTGTAATCTAAAGCGTTGCCTCTTCCTTTATCATTCATACTTTGTGACGGTTGTTTACTGTTTTCATGAACGAGATCTGGACCAACGGGCTAATGTGCTAATGCCTTGGCTAGCAGACTTCCATTGCGTCTGGTTGCCCTGCAGATGCCCCCGCAGCCACGGCAGGATAGTAAAGCAGAAGCTCCTTATAAGGTCACACTAAGGATCTGTGTGTGGCTGTTTGATGTATGTGGCTGCCAGCCGTCAGCATTTGCCTATGTCTTGCGTTGTCCTTCCCCGAAGTTACACAAGCACACGTCCTGAGGAGGCTTTTGTGTGCCACCTGATGCAAAGTATTGTCTAATTTACATGTTCTCGATTGACTGTGCGCACTGACAATGCAAGTTAGAGTTAGAGGAAAGAGAGAAAAGGGAACTATCCAGATCGCAAAAGAGCTGGGAAGAGAGAAACGAGAACAATCCAGAGCTATCACAAAATAATGAATAACACTGGTGGTCGTTTAGGTCAAACAAAATATAACAGAAATCATTTTAATTAGCCCTTTTGAGAAAGTGTGCCTCTGCCGACTCTTATTTTGAACCAACAATAACCATTTATGCAAAACATATACAATTTTTTTTACAATTAGGAGATTCAAGGAAAAGTGTATGCAAAATGGCGCTTGGCAGCAGCCTACTTCTGACTTTCTTTATCAGTTTCATTGCAAGATAGGCTTAGATTCTGCCCTGACACAGCCACAAGGGGCCAGTAAAGGATCAATTGATTTCTTTATGGGGTATAACATTTATTTACCTGAATTGTCATAGTATTTTCCATCTGGTATGGATTTGAAGTCTTTTGTTTTGTCCCCAACACAGAAACAGCCGGTAAGCCAAATGAAATATGATAATAATAATAATATTTTAGTTTAGTTTCCATGTTAATGAACTTCATTTGAATGGTCAAAACTCCACAAAATGGCGTCCATAATAGGAAAAGATCATGTGATTGAATGAAACCCATAAATAAGTTAACTAAAAGACCCTATTTTTGATTTCACGACGTAACAGGGAGCGCCAAGATTTTAAGTTGTTAGTCGTGGTCCAATCTCATCCCTCACATTCACAAAGCATTTACAGAGTTTTTATCACAAATATCAGTCTCTTGCATCGATGATAATTCATTTACCTCTAACAATGAGCCTGTTTGCACAAGCATCTCTGGGGACTCGTTCTTATCAGTGAGAGCATGTCAGGAGCGGGACATAATCCACATTGAGCCAATTAGAGCCGCAGTGGGGCTACTGCTGGTCTCAGAGGCGTCCCCACAGATGTACAGGCTAATCACGGCCCGAATCGGCACGTGCCAGCCAGGACCCATCTGGACAGCGCCCCCCCCCCCCCCCCCTCTTTTAACTCCCCGGGGGCCAAGGACCGCAGAGGGGCACACAATGAGCAGCACGCGTCCCGGGAACAAAGCGCAGGGCGTGGTGGGGGTGTAATGTCACGGCCTGTTAATTCAGTCATGGCACGTGCCGAGAGTGTGCCGGACGCATGCGGAAAGGGAGGGGGCGAGGGGCTATCACTTGCAATGGCAGATGGTGTCTTCTACTGGTCCCCCCCTCAAAGTTTCCCCCAGAGATTAGGACATATTAGCCGTGTTATTAGCGACAGGGAAGTGTGTCTTTGAGAGTTGATTAAACGCTGTAGGAGGAAAGGGGGGGGTGGGCACTCGACACAAGGCTGTGTACATCTGTCGCAGTGGATTGAATACTTCCACAGAGCAACAGGCACCTCAGTGGAAATGCCTTCACTATCACAACAAGTCAGATATTGTTCTTATGGATTATGGCAGGGGCAGGTCCAGATTTCTATCAGTGAGTTTGCACTCATTAAGTGTAAAATAAACACTTACATTTTAGCATTCTGGTAAATTTGCATGCATAGATTATTGATTTTCACAATGGTATATGGTTTGGCCATAGATGAAATTGAATTAAACTCAGCCCTTCTAAGTGGGGTGGCACCTAAGATGGTCAATCAGATTTTGGAGGTGGCATGTTCCACCCCTGGTCCCCCTTCGACATAATAATATTATATAATTTAGTTTATTTTTGGTCTTCTGGCTTCAAACAAGAATTTCTTAATTTGAGAAAAAAATACATGTTCAATTTTTCTTTCTTTCTTATTTTACTGACACAAACAATTTGCCTTGAAAGAACTTTATACAATACATGATATTCATAAAAATAATGAAACAAATTTGTAATAAAATAATTCAACAAATCACAAAGTCATCAAGGTTGTTCAAATAAGGATTCTCATTCAAGTCTACGTATTTTCTATTGTAAACTTTCAGGATTCTGGGGGTTGTTCAGATTTGCGTGTGTCTCACATCTGTTCTAGATTTCGCTAAATAAAAGTGAAAGGCAGCCTCATCTTGTTTAGTCCTGACTCTGGGACCAGCAGGAGACCACTCGGAGCCCAAAATGGTCCATATGGCACTGACATGTTCGAGATGTTCTTTGGTGCTCGGCCAAGAGAGACTTGTACACAAGCAGAGCTGTCAAGGTGACTAATGAACACTGATGCAGGTTTTGCAGGTCTTAGTCCTGCTGGACCTGAGCGCTGCCTTTGACACGGTGGACCATGTGATTTTATTACAGAGGGTAGTGGGAATCTTTGGTACTGCTCAAAACTGGTTCAAGTCCTACCTCGAGGACGGTACTTTGTGGAAATTGAAACTGTGTCTCAGACAAAATGGCCGTGACCTGTGGGGTTCCCCAGGGGTCGATCCTGGGACCCCTCTTATTCAATCTATACATGCTTCCACTAGGTCAGCTAAGACTTATTTTTGCGTCTATTCTCCGAGTCTCAAGAAACCAGCTCAGAGGCCTGAACACTGGACTAATATGGTCGTGTTTCCGGCTTTTGGCCTGGACTCGAGACAAAAATAAAGACACAATGATAAACCTAATGTAAGTAACGTGTTTTTCGGCCACTTTGTGCAGGGCTCTGTGTTATTGGAGGAGCCCAGTGACAGCACCGCCCCAGGTACAGAGGGCACAGAGAACGGCCCCACGGAGGAAACGGCGCCCGTTCCACCTCCTCCTCCGCCTCCTCCTCCACCACCACCAAACAGTGCTGCACCTGCCCCGCCCCCTCCTCCACCCCTGCCACAGAACGGCCCCGCCCCAAATCAGTACACAGCTGCTGACACGCGACGCCCATCCTCCGCAGCAGGAAGTAAGTCTCTCCCAATGTTTTTACAGCAGCACGGGCTGAATAGGATTTGTCTTCAGAAACTCAACCTCTGGATGTTTGATCATCTCAGACAGAGGGCAGGGGGCTATGAGGACATTTTATAGAAGAAATAACTTTCTCAAAACTTTTTTTTTGGTGACTGGGTTTACGAACTTGCCATATTGAACTCATGTCTTAGGGTAAATGTTCTGCCAGCGTTATTGTCTGAAATTATTTGGGCCAAACTGGGATGTTTGTGTCATCCTTCTCTCTAAACACCTCTGCATCTTGGGTCTGTCCTCAACCAATTAGAACCAAAAAACATCTCTCTTGGCAATTACGCTTAGAGGCTATTACGATGTTACCCAAATTAATCTATGCTAAGAGGTTTTGTTGATAAGCCCAATGATTACAGAGATAACCATAAACCAAAAATCTGAAAATGTCGTTTCATGGCAAATTGAGTCATATAATTCTTAGCTGCCTTAGATGCCAATGTCAAAATACAGTATTACAACAAAAAAGAACAAAACAAGACCTTTTCTGCCACTATTATCCACTCAGGCAGGACGTTGTTCCAGAAATGTGACTTTGCCACTGTCCTCTCTCTCCTAATCTTAGACACACTCTGTGGTCTTTTTTCCCTCGAAAGCACCGGTCCCACATTAAGGGGAATGGAGTAATCCCACTTGGTTAAGATGAGTTGGGCCTGACCCCGGCTTCCTAAATAACTCATTACAAATGCATGAAGCAGATGCATTACTGAGATCACTGGTTTAGTGTTTAGCCATTTCCTTAAGTGGCCCAATGCCCTGCTACAGTTGTGTGTTTCATGTGCACTGCTATGAATAACATTACAGTACACAAGTCCATTCATCTGTATCATCAAATAAAGTCACATGACAAGGTGAAGCTAATAAATGTTTGATATTGGTGGCGTGATTGCAGTTTTTCCCAGTCGCTTTGGCACATTTCTCAGATCAGAACTGATGTTTCCAAAATTTTAAGTACATTTCTCAAAATATTTTGTACAAACCGCAAAATACAATATAATAATTGCAGAATGACCTCACCTGCTCAAAATGCTTAGTTAATGAATCAAAAGCAAGTATTTCTGTCAGTGAAGCCCTCAGAATACAGACGTCTTTGAGCATTGTTTATGAACACGGCCATCAAAATAATTCACTATATTTTCAGAATATGCACTAAATTAGACTGAAGTTAGACCAACAGTGGCACTGTTGTAGAAAATAAGTAGGCTACAGCATGACATCACTGTTTGAATTGCTATTCACACACCATTTATTGTGTTACAGTAATTTATAACAGAAAATAGCATGGCTTTTCACACCTCAAATATTCAAACAAAAATAGTACATAACAACATAATTGTGCTGTTTACACATTTTGACGTTCGTCACTGTT
>OMNZ01071396.1:0-10140 GCA_900303255.1 Lesueurigobius sanzi | reverse complement strand
AATTCTATGACTTTTCTTGCAAAGGTCTTCTATAAAATGGGTTGGCGATTACATCCTCAATCAAATCATAGTATTCTCCACCTTACGACAGTTCTACATTAAAAATAAAAAGCTTGGACCAGTTTGTGCTCGGAGAAGTGACTCTTGTTAGCGCTCATCAGTTTGACAGAGGTTACAGCCAATCAAACACCATTAAGATTGTGACGTCGGCAAACGCCCTCTAGATGGCTCTCTTCTTATTTTAGATCACGTCTCTGCTTAGCTGGAGGGTTTAGATCACGTCTCTGCTTAGCTGTAGGGTTTAGATCACGTCTCTGCTTAGCTGGAGGGTTTAGATCACGTCTCTGCTTAGCTGGAGGGTTTAGATCACGTCTCTGCTTAGCTGGAGGGTTTAGATCATGTCTCTGCTTAGCTGGAGGGTTTAGATCACGTCTCTGCTTAGCTGGAGGGCACGCTCGAGCATTGGCCACTGTAAATACGAGCGGAGCCTTCAGAAGGGGCTCTGAAGGCGCTGGGAAAAACTCTCGGATTGGACGACAATATAACGTTATTAAAAGTTATAAAATACACATAATAATGTGATTTTATTCTATATTTTTAAAACGTTTTTTTCCCTCAAAATAGTTAGGCCATCAGAGAAGGCCTTGACCGCACGCCACTGCTTGTTGCCCAACAGATGAACATTAACCATCTGTTCAGGTCAGGATACAGCCGCCAGAGGAAAAGAAAACGGTTTCACGATGAGACAGAGGTAGATGAGTAAGGGAGCACAGTGCAGGCACCATATTCAGAAACACTGTTTCTTACCAGGTTTGCCACAACAGCTGAGATCTTGGATCAGTTTCCTGTAGTTGTAAAAATGGGCCAGTTACATAATGACCAAATCCATTATGCATGCCAGCCATTGAGTTCATAATACACTACTGATCTGACTTGAGAATTTGAAGATGAAGTCAGACACCTCAACTGTGTATAGGGCCACTTTCTCAGAGTGTCACTGATTGATCTGTTCAACAGCATTCACAAGATGCAGCTGCAGCGTATTTTTGGGCAGGTCTGCATAGTTTTGCGAATATTTTGCTCGTTGCCTGCGACCGTTGCTGGTGGCGAGAGAGCTTTCAGTGAGCTGAAACTGATTAAAAATGATCTGAGGTCTGCTATGTTGCACCTTGTCATACTGTCCTTGAAAGCAAACTGCCAAGAAAGCTGAACTTTAATGATTTGATAAATGATTTTGCCAGCAGATTTTACATTTTAAAGTTTTAAAGAATATAACTTTGTTAGATCTGGTTAACACGCAGTTTAGGCCTGGTTCAGAATTTGTTTTGTCCTGGACTGGTTTTACAGTCCAGGACATTTTGAGCCCTTTTGGCTTTTACATTGTGTTCTGTTACAATGTTTTTTTCTTCCTATTGCAATTTAGATAATAAATGTTCTCCCTTTCATGTAAAGAAGCATGAATTTCCATAGTTCTTATTGGTATAGGCTTTATACTCACCTTTAGGTATTTTAACAATGCAATGTGCCAAGTACAGTACATCTCTTCTAAGGTATATTGGGTTAAATTATTGGGTTTAATTATTGGGTTAAATTTTAGCTGTAAAAATGTATGGGACCCAAACATTTTTGTTTTCATAGGGCCCAGAATGTCTGACGGCACCCCTGCCGAGGGCTAGGTCTATACCTCCTTTTCGGGTTATAGAAATGTCTGTGTTTTAATTGTTCTATACTTCTGTGAAGCACTTTGGTCTTCTTGTGTTGTTGTAGAGTGCTATACAAATACTGTACATTTTGATTGATTGATTGATGTCTTTGTACTTTTGAAATGTATTGTCTGTTATGCTTTAAGCTATATCTGTATTTATATTTATAACGTTTTCTGGAGGTTGCCACATGTTAAGCCCCTTGAGGGTTTTTGGTCACCATAAATTGATTATTCATAATTGAACACTTTTTGATGATGTAAAAAAATACATTTTGCAAGTTCTCCCACTTAGAAATCATGGAGGGGTCTAAAATTTCCAGAAATCATATTGTATGATTTATTAACAATAATTTAGTATATTACTGTGTCAAATAAGTATTTGATCACTTGCTTAGCATTGCTTAGATATATTTATTTAGATTCTGTCTCTCACAGGGGAATTGCATTAACGATTGAAATTCTAGACCCCTCCATGATTTCTAAGTGGGAGAACCACACAGGGTGATCAAATACTTATAGGCCTCACTGTACCATGTATTTTGCCTGATTGCTCAAAAAGTTATGGAATGCCCATCCTGAAACCTTCAGGGATGTTAGTGG
The DNA here is from genome assembly GCA_900303255.1 of Lesueurigobius sanzi. Classification (NCBI taxonomy): domain Eukaryota; kingdom Metazoa; phylum Chordata; class Actinopteri; order Gobiiformes; family Gobiidae; genus Lesueurigobius; species Lesueurigobius sanzi. The sequence goes on along the minus strand of OMNZ01071396.1, from coordinate 7,835 downwards.
ACATGATAACCTTTCTTTGGTTTGAATATGAAGAAAATTGAGAGACGCGTGGTTTTTGCTATTCCCAATTTTAGTTTTCATTTCTTTATAATTTTTTTCTAGTCCATTTTTGGAAAGAATGCACATGCATGGTGAAAGGCCTCCAAGAGAGCTTTAACATGACCTCTAAATCAGCCCTCTAGGTGCCATACTTTTAGAGATATGGACGTTTATGTAACGCATGTCGTGCTATTTGGCCGAAAATTCGTTAGCCCATATCTCCCTAATTAGGTGACTTTGAGCAAAAATATTTGGGCTCTCACAGTTTCTCCTACGTGCCAATCACTCCACCAAATTTCATTGAACATTGAACTTTGTGACAGCTCTTTGTTTCATGTGGATTGGCCCAGGAATTACAGAGAAATTAGCAATAAACAGAAATCTGCATCCTCAATTTTAAACTAGGCTCTTTACTATGTTGTGATGTCACTTGAACACAATCCTATTTTGAGGTGGTCACCCAAAGCGGTAGTTAAATGTGCATCACTAACTACGTCAAATCAACGGCAAAAGTCGCTGCGCAGCCGAGTTTTTACTCCTCAAAACAAACCTTCTCCCGACAGCTGCCCTCCGTCTTTGAGCGCTCCTAACCTTGTCTCTCTAATAATGATCACTCTGTAGAGCTGTTTTTGAAAGAACACCTCAAGGTTACCGTCGCACCTGGTCCCAGAGAGAGTGGAAAAGAGTTTTTAGCCTTTTATGGTGAGGAGCTGGTGAGAACAGCTGCAGCCTCCAAAGACCAGTTTGGGCGGGGCTTTCAATGCTGCACCAACAGTTCACTAATTATGATAATAATGCATTAGTCTTACAGTGCAATTCGAGACTTGCCCTTTAAGTAGCTCGGATTTGTCTCCATTGTTCATTTACTCGACACAAGCGTAACAGGTTGCGTTCATGTGACATCGCAACATTCTAAAGAGACGAACCTGTTTGCTTTGCTTGTTGGTAGTGAAACGCTCCAGTCTGTATTTCCTGGAGAGAAACTGGACTGTATTTCCTGGATTTTGTTGCATCAAAAAGATTCAAGATTCAAGGTTCTTTATTTGTCAAACCATGGGAATGGTTCGAAATTATGTTTCTCTCATCCTTGATTGTGGAGCGGGGGGAGGGGAAAGAGGGGAGGGAGGGAGGGGAGGGAGTTCAGCTTCCCGATGGCCCTGTGTACAAAACTGTTCCTCAGTCGACTGGAACTGACCCGTAGATTCCGCAGTCTCCTCCCTGAAGGCTGATAAATGGAATGAGAACATTTTTGAAACCTATAATCCATCATTTGCGAGCGTGCCGTTAGCTCAAACTGAAAGCTTGTTTTTGAAAATAAAAAAATTAAAAAAAAACCCTGAAGAAGGCCGCACACGACCGAAACTCGTCGGCATATCGCTTTGGACTTTGACTTAAAGGGGCACTATGCAACTTTTTAAGTGAAAAATAAATTCCTGATATTTGTGCATATTTGACCTTTTAGTGACCCAGTGTCTGTATGGGTGCAGCATGGCAGCTTTACTTTCCATCACAGTGGCCTCTATGACTCTCCAGGAGCAAATGTTTGTAGGGTTTCTGGTCCGTTTTTATAAAACCCCTAAAAACAATGGATCTTGGAGCATCATTGAAGCCATTTTGATGGAAAGTAAAGCTGCCATGCTGCACCCATACAGCTACTGGGTTACTAAAAGGTGAAATATGCACTAATATCAGGAATTTATTTTTCACTTAAAAAGTTGCATAGTGCTCCTTTAAATTGTGCCTTGAATCTTCTTTTTTTCATTTCATGGACTCAGCTTCCAGATCCTGAAGAGCACCACTGAAGCACTCACCTTCCCTTCATTTTAACAATTGAAAGCTTGTTTGTTTTATAGCATACGGTTCAAACAGCGGCCTACAGAGGGCGCTCCTGACCAAACCAAAACCCTGACTAGCCCAGTCTCATATACTGTCCTTTCCTTTCAAATGTGCACAAACGATTGTTTTTGACAAGGAAATTGTGTTATAAGATACATTTAGTTGTTACAGCAGCTCTTAAGAACACACAGGGGGTGCAAAATAGTTAGGAAATGTGCACACATTAACAGTTAATAATAACAATAATAATTTCAATGAAACCATCAACCTTGATGCCCTGATTTGGCTAAAACTGTGTATACACTGCCACAACAGGGCAGCAGCATAATATACACTGGAACATCTGTAAAGATCACTATGGACGTGACAGGAAAATGGTATGAGCACGGGCCTCAGACTGTTAGATTAGTTTATTTGAAAGGGAACAGTGGAATTTCATTAAAAAAAACACATGATAAGACCTGGTTAAAAAAGCCAGAATTAGCCAGAAGGCTATTTTTCATCTAGCTGCTAAATCTGTGGGACATCCACAGATCCACAGACGGGAAGATTGGCCATATGCACGCGAGTGATGTGATTTCCGACTGGCTTCTCCGGGGGCGGCTGCTCTTCCTCTCCCGTTATTTCCCTATGGGGGATTAGTAGTGTCTCTCCAAATAAAAATAAAAAAAGCTCTGGATGACATGGAGGCAGGGAGTTACTGATGGACTGTCACAAGCAACGTGTTAAAAACACCACGCTGTTTTTGTCTTCAAGCTAAAGGTTAAATTTAAATTAAAATAGCTCAACATTTTTTAATGAGCTGCTTAAAACAATAATTGGCCTAGCTGCAATATAAATATTTAGTTTTTAGTATTTGTTTTTTAATGCTAGCCTTTACCTAGGATAAAAAGTTCCTCATTAATGAGCTCAGACGTTTCCTCTTCATATCGGCTTGATGTTTTTAACACGTGGCTTGTGACAGTCCATCAGTAACTCACTGCCTCCATGTCATCCAGAGCTTTTTATTTATTTGACACTGCTAATCCTCCATAGGGTAATAACGGGAGAGGAAGAGCAGCCAGTCAGAAGTCACTCGCTTCATAGAGCCCATTGCAGCCAATAGGTCTGACACAATGCTGAAAAACAAGAAAGACAAAACTTGCCTCCTCATCGACATAGCCTCAGGACATCAACCTTCATCGAAACGTCCGAGAAGATCAACAAATCAGAATCAGAAGAGTCTTTATTGCTATCGTCAACGAAAGGTTTCACAGATTTGGGATGTTCTTCCGTGTACAAAGGTCTTGAAATTGAGATCGAGAGAATGTGGGGACTCAGAACATCAACGGTCCCAGTGGTTGTGGGAGCCTTTAGTGCCATCAAAAAGGGAATGAACAAATTAATGAAACAAATCCCAGACAACATCAACAACATACGTGAACTCCAAAAAACAACCCTCCTCGGTACAGCACACGCCCTCGGTCCATGAAATAAAGATATCCCAAGGTCCATGGAAAAGATTTGGATGCTGGGAGATAACAAGACTTGAATACTAGTTTACAATTATGATAAAAAGGTATCTTATGTACATCGGATAAACAATATACAGTAGATAGATATAAAAATCAAAACTGTCAGTGTGGAAATAACATGGCTACAAGCTCAAAGTCAATTTACTGTAATAGTATATTCCCCTTTCAATATTTCCACCATGAGTTTTGATGCATTTTCATGAAAGGGCCAGATGTGAACTTATGTCTATATAAAATGCCAGCTCATAAAAGCTCCAGCTGCAGACTCTCAGCGGTGTCAGATAAGCCGTGTGGAGTGTGGAAAGATGGCTGTGTTTAAACTGCATGTAGGATCAGGTCTTATCAAATCCACACACACACACTTCAATATGTTTCCAACATCATTTCCAGCTCGATTCACCGCTGTGCGCCAGACTCCATGATTTATGACATCTGCAAGTGCAAGTCCTCGTTATATTAAGAGATTCTACGTGAGGACGGTCAGGAGTTATGGAAGGCACAGATACAGTATGTAGTGAATTACTAAATGAAGGCCTTAAGGTGAGACACTGCTGGTGAATAAGGAAATACAAAGAATTTGTAGTTATATGGAGAAATGTTGAATCAGTGTAATAATTATTGTAAAGACTAAGGGTGGAATCTTCCACCTGGCGCAACGGAGCGCTTGGTCAAGACAAAGCGCTCAGCCAGGGGGAAGATTGCATCCACGCTCTATGCGCCATAGACCAAGACCAGACTGGCAGAGGGCAGTGTGATAATCGGGTGGACATCAACACCCACCAACCCGTGGCCGAATGTGGATAGATTTGTGTTTAGTCTCTTGCTCTAATTATATAATTAAATTAAACATGCACTCGGCTATATGAAAACAGTATAACCTACCGCTGTTTCCCCATCGTTTCCTTTAAAGCAGATGAAGGCTATGAACCAGGACTAAACTAGGACTAAACCAGGTCTTGACCAGGTCTAAACCTGGACTCTGCGAGCATGGACAGCAGTGCACGCTGCTCATAGCCTGACCTAATGCTACTGAACCGGAGAAAGCTGTGCTACAATCGAAGGTTTACTTTGACACTCACGAGCGTGGACTGTGTCCAAACACATGGCCAGACCCAGGTGAGTCCTGGTACACGGCACATGTTTTTAAAGGCGAGGAAACCATCACAAGTTTGGCCATTGGCCACAGTGTTTTTTTCTGTAAATTCAAATGATGTGCTACTAGGCCTGGTGCTGCCCAGGTCTCTGGCCTGGGATGCGCATGGATCGTTCCCGTGGCATACAGACACATGCAGCGCGCATGTACACCAAGTCTGTGCATGAATATGCACGCTGTTGGCTTTTCTAACCCTTCTCTTGACACCAATAATTATTAGGCTAAGTAGCCTAATATGGTACTGCATTTATGTTTTTAAAACTGTTTCTTGGCCGTTTGTCATCAGTGTTTATGTCCCGCCTCGTGAGCTGGTGTAGGGTTTAACCAAGATAAGCCTGTGCACGTCTAGATTAATAAATGTGATGTTGAAACTGTGATGTTTCCTACACCTCATATACAGTATACACTTCGGTTTGTCCATGAGCAAGTTGAATAAATGCAGGGTGGCATCATTGCAGTAATCGCTCTGTCATTGGTTCATGCTTTCACCACCACAGCCTTAACCAGCCCACAGTCCAACCCACTTACTGCGCTGATCTCCATCTGTGCAATCGCTAAAGTCAAGACGTCTTGATCCTCAAGATCAAGCCCAAAGTCATTTATTTGTTTCCAGGTGAAAGTTTATATGTTAAGAGCAAACCAAAACCTGCAGTGTCTCCCTTTGACTGCATTGTTAATAGAGTCCTAGGTTTCAAACTCGGTCCACAACATTGCTGAATATAACAGCCTTTCTGAATGCTCATACTGCCCCCATTTCTCAAAGAGGACCATTGGGAACACCTTTCTTTTACAAGGTCTAACGGATAATTACACATTCTCTGTCCAATTGTTCCAATTGAGGACAGCTCATGAAAGGACATGTTCCTTTAGAGCTGTAGCACTGTAACATTGAACTGCAAGTGAAGTGAATGCATCTGTGTGTAATATCCAGGACATGAAGGACAGTGGGACTGACTGTCATTGTAAGAACTATACAGAGTGTACTTTCTCACTATGTTGCATGAAAGTGCCGTGATATATAAGCGCACTATTCACAGTACAGTTTTTAAATATTTAATTCCTGCCTCAGCACAGTCTGCACAACTACACAGGGGGGAGACAGGGGGGAGACAGGGGGGAGACAGGGGGGAGACAGGGGGAGACAGGGGGGAGACAGGGGGGAAAGCGACACACGGAGAGAATTGAGCGAGTAAATGTTTCATCCAGTTTTTATTTGAAATGCAACAGAAATTAGCGTGAAAAGGCCAAATTATTCACATTTCCTCATTTGAGCAGGAAGTGAATAGGACGTGGAAGTTCAATTTTCATAATTTCATTGACATCTCATGGCATACTACGTGCTGTGAACTCACAAGTAGAGATCCCTGATGAATTTGTGACTGGATTTATGAATTTAAGACCGGACACGAGCATAAAGTCCACCTGTAAAGTGCATATACGTACATCATAGCCTCGTCATTTCCTTTCTCTCACCAGTTTGGCACAGCGCGGCCCCTTCATTGCGCGCTGATAAAATTTAGGGTTAAATTCGCACAGTGTCCCAGCAAATCGAACACAGAGAGTTGACTCGGGTTGGCCAAAACGGAACAGATTTATGCCGACATTATCTACAATGTCAAAACAGCAAGAGCAAATAATTAGGCTAATGAATAAACAAGCAATTTTATTTAGTTTCCCTACTGCTAAAGAATAACAAGCAGTCTAATTGTTTATCATTTTAATTGTTACATGTTCATCAATAGACTAGATAAAGTGTCCCCTCCCTCGTGCGCTCCTTGTTTCTCGGTAAAGCCTCGTTATCGCCTCATGTTTAGGAAAATCCCATTCATGAGTCACTTTGCATTGTCCTTTGATGGTGAAATGGGGGCGTGGCGTGAGGCGGGTTCACTTGATTCCTACAGCGGGTGAGATCTCGAAAGCACAGACTGCTTGGAGGGGTGCGCAGGAGGGGTTAATAAATCCAGATTTTTCATGGCGTGCGCCCAACATGGCAACGAGGCGGACGTTCTAGCTCAGCAAAATATCTACGCCGCTCTTTATAAATGAGGCCCCAGGTCTGAAATGGACACATTTGACTTCCCTCTGCACTTTTTCCTTGAGATAAACACAGCTAGCGAGTCCCACTCTCCTCAGATAAACACATGCACCTGGAGCCTGAAACTTGCTATGACAAACTTTGTCGTAGCCATGATTCACTCTTTGAACCGTCACAGTGCGGACGAGTCGAGGCTCACGATTTCACATTCTACTCGTCTTGCAGTGTGACAAGCAAAAGTCTTATAAGATGAAAACAATTGTGCACTGGGCATAAACTAGGACCAAACCAGTTGTTAGTACTCACTATTGTGCTCCTGCTCCTCCTCCACGTTACCCATGACCATGGCTGGGACTCCAAAGGCCGAGGCCAGAACCCACACGCAGATATTCACCACCTGCACAAGACACATACACACCACCTAAGTTATCAAGGATTTACAGTATATGGAGCATCAGGAAAAATGTCACAACTACTGCATTGTTAAACCATATCTTATAGGTTGTATTAACGTTACAGAATTAGTTTAAGTAGGTTCATGTTTAAACATCCAGGTCAAAATACAAATGTTAAGATTTTAGATTTGAGACTGGAATCCACTGGGCTTATATACACAGCTGCAAGGTTCATTACAGAATTATTTTTCAGTTGGAGCAGGTGCCAATTAGGGCTGCAACTATCGATTATTTTAGTAATCGATTAATCTATTGATTATTTACTTCGATTAATTGAGTAATCGGATAAGTATTTCAATTGTATTAAAAAACTATATTTCATGTCTTTAGAGCAGATTTTGAAAGGAGAACCACATTTCTGATAGAAATAACACTATTTATTCTTAATTTCTCATTAGTTTGTCCCTAAAGACACTGATTGGTCAGTGTCCTGACTCCTGAGAACCAAAATAATGAATGTTAAACATTAATAACTTTCACATCATCTACATATTGGATTTGGACATGTTTAAATGACATGATCTGTGGAAAAATATTTACCCTACCTTTTAAAGAGACAGGGTTTTTGTCAAAAATACTAACTTATTTATTTTCTGGCTCAAATTAGACAATTCTGCAAAGAAAACGATTCATCGATTACTAAAATAGTTAATCGAGTACTCGATTAATCATCGATTACTCGATTAATCGTTGCAGCCCTAGTGCCAATACAACTCTATGGGAGAGAAACGGTTTTGAAAGAAATTTCCAAAAAGAACAAGTCCAAGTGTTTTCCCTGATCATTATTTGATAGTGACGTGATT
>OMNZ01071395.1:0-10614 GCA_900303255.1 Lesueurigobius sanzi | reverse complement strand
TAAGAACAAATTTGGTGAATAACAAAAAGTTATTAAGTCAGACTTAAGAACAAATTTGTTTCAAGTTTGTTTCATGAATGAGGCCCAATGCTCTTACCGCAATATATTCTGAGTTTGAGCCATTTAAACTAATCTAGGTATTTATCTTTAGCAGTGCACTTCAAAAAACAGCAGCAAAACGCAGAAAAAAGTTAAATAACATGTAGCACATGTAATTCACATGTAGCAATTGTAATGTACTTACTTGCGTGTAAGTACGAGGAGACACACACGAGCCGTCAGTATCTTTAGCAGCATTTATTTAACATCGGAAGTACGGGTAGCCCTGAGGGACATTCACATTCATGCGTACATTACATCCCCCCCAGAATAGTGCAATAGCTACTCCATATTATTGTTTGGGGCGACGGTGGCGCAAGTAGTAGTGCGGGTCGGCTTGTAATCGGAGGGTTAGCGGTTCGTTCCCCCGCAGGCGCACACTGTCGTTGTGTCCTTGGGCAAGACACTTTACCCACCTTGCCTCCAGTGTCTGCGTACACTGGTGTATGAATGAGAGAGTGAATGGGTGAGTGGTTCCTTGATGTAAAGCTCTTTGAGTGCCTAAAGCAGGTAGAAAAGCGCTATATAAATGTGACAATTGACCATTTATTTACATTTAAACCTTGAACAGTGCAAAGATATATGTTTATATACAGTGGTTTGCATAACTATCTGCACCCCCTTCAACTTTTTGACATTTTGCCATACTAGGTACATATACTGTACATACATGTATCCAATTGAAATTTTATGTGAAAGACACACACTATGGGACACACAATGATGAAGTGAAATGAAATTTATACACGATTTGAAACTTTTTTTATGAATAAAAAAGTGGGGTCAAAAAGTTGAAGGGGTGCAGATATTTATGCAACCCACTGTATATACAGTATATAATATAATATGAAATAACAATAATAGGAAATGTTTTCTTACTTTAGCTTAGTTTAGCTTTATAGTACTGTGAACATTCAATACTTTTTACGAAAAATGAACATTTCTTTTTTTTCTTTTTTTTCTATGGCCTTGGCCAATGTTAAGTCCTCACCTTTGTCCAGTAGCCTCTCATGGACACGCTTTTCTTTCACACCTGCTATTATAGCATCAATAAACATGTCATCATCACCATCATCAGTGTACTCACAGTCCAGTAACAGTAATCTTAGGTCTTTCACAAAGTGATCAAAACTTCCAGTGGCGCCCTGTTTCCTTTGCTTGAAACGATGTCTGGCGATCCGCTTGTTTTTTCGCGGTCTGACGTAGTGTGCAAACTTAGTGTGCAAACTTATCCAGGACTTTAACTTTATCGTCTTTTGCATCGTTAGCCCAGTCAAGCGTTTTGTAGATTTCCCTCCCTTGTTCGCCGATCCATGTGCCGATCCAGCCTGCCTTCTGTTTGGACTCTTGTTCGGACAGAGGACCCGCAAACACGAAGTTCACGTGGCTACGAAATCTTTGAAACTCCTGATATAAGTCAGCTTCGGGTGACCAAACTGCATCATCATGGTTGCGTGGGTATTGATCTTTTCAGTTTTCTGACACCATGTAATGTACTTATTTGCGTGTAAGTACGAGGAGACACAAACGAGCCGTCAGTATCTTTAGCAGCATTTATTGAACACCGGAAGTACGGGTAGCCCTGAGGGACATAGGCAGCGAGTGCGACTTTCACATTCATGCCTACATTACAGCAATATGACCATTACTCACAAATCTATGCTGTTTTTCATCTTTGGACCCCCGCTAAGTGCCCCTGGCCTGGAGGGCCCAGACCCCCGCTCGCTTTAGGAACCACTGAGATAGATAACGATAGAATTTGAAAGCAAAGTAGTGATGTGACGTTCATGACCGAATTGAGGTGAGGTGAACGGTGCAAACTGGATCTCAAATTCGAAGCTAGAAGCTCTGTAGCCTGGGGCATTATGCTCCTGTAGGGTCTCCCAGGGCAAACAGGTACTAGGTGACAGACCAAGAGCAGTTCAGAAGCCCCTTATGAAGAGACCATCAAGGACTGTCACGTCGCCCAGAGGAGCGTCGTGGGGCCGTCCTCCTGTGGACCCACCACCTGTAGGAGGAGCCATAAGGGACTGGTGCAAGCCGGGCAGCTTGGACTGCTGCCCCCATGACCTGGCAATGGATAAGCGGAAGAAGATGGATGGATGGATGGAAGGTGTAGCCTTTTTTTCATTGACTGTGTGGCACAAAGTTTTATTCACATACACGTTTTTTTTATAGAATAAAAATCACCCCATCATTATTTTTTGTTAATTTCAATGAGAAATGTGCCTGTCAGCGTATGAGTTATCTGGCTGGTGTCATTTAAAAAAATCAATATAAGAAGGAGCTTTTGAATGGATCCCAAAGACTCGGCTCCCTGTAAAGAGCCATGAATCCCATGGCTAAAGTAAGGCACTCTTCTTTAGAACATATACTTTCCACTGAAAAGCAGTAACAGAAGTGAAAGCCCCATTTGGTCGTTGTTCAAAGAGCACAGAGTATGAATAAACAGAGGACGAACGGTGGAGCCACAACAAATGTCCTTCTCCACAAAAAGGAAATCACTCTACTGCTCGGCGCATCTGACGTCATGGTGTTTGAACGATTGCAGCGTAGATTTCATACTGTATATAGGCTTTTCTGTTCCCACTGTAATTTGGCTGAAGGCAGGGTAATAATATGAGTGCAATATCAGTAATGGAGAGGAGATCAAAGACGTGCAATAGATAGTGCTCCAGAGGAAAGGGTGCGTTCATGTTATAGGTAGAACTGTGATTCAGTAGGAGCAGGTGCCAACACAACTCTGTGGGAAAGAAACAGTTTTTGAAAGAAATTTCCTGAAAGAAAATTAACAAATGTTGTACTTCATCATTATTTGGTAGTAGTTGGATGGATTCACAAACCTGCCATATTATTTTTATGGCTTGAAGTCATTTCTTCATCTTGCACATATTTTTTGTCAAGAAAAGATTTTGCACCATCATAAACAATAACTTTAAATATGTTACATTGTGCTGTTCGTATACCGTTGGTTCTTACCATGTAAGAGCATATAAACAGTAAGATACTTTCTTTTCAATTTTCTATCATCATAAATGATTGATACAATACTTGGAAACCCCTCATGAATTGGTTGCATGGATCGGCACAGTTAGGGCTCGTGCTTCATAGTTAGAAGTTCCTGGGTTTGATTCCAGGGCTGGTGCTTTCTGTGTGGAGTTTGCATGCAGTTTGCCCGTCTGCCTCGGTTTCCTCCAGTTTCCCCTACCACTTAAAACATGTACAATAGATCAGGATGAGTGTCTTTGTGAGAGTGAGTGTGGCACAACGGATGGAAATAAGCCCAAGGCTACAATCCAGAGTGGTATGTTTACATGCTTCTCATGTGTGTTCGAACATGCACTGTCCCAACAAAACAAACAAACAAATGAATGTAAGATTTTCAAATGTTTGTGAAATATTGACGTCTATGAAATGTTTACTGAAAGAACAGGGGCTTCCATAAGGTCTGCAAACGTTTACCTACTCCTTGGGTCACTGGCTGCCCGAGGGCCTGCTTGGGTGAGCGGGCGAGGGGGAATGATTCTTGGTGTGCGTGGGCACGTGTGGTAGTCAGGGCAGTCGGGTGCGTGGGGGCCATCGTGTGAATTTTGGCTTTGTGTGGCTGAGTTTCTGTGGGAGTCGGGGATTTGAACAGGGGAAGGGGATTGGTGCCGCGCTGTAAAGCGCTTTGTGTTACATTCTTGTATGAAAAGCGCTCTTTAAGCAGAGATTGATTGATTGATTAGAGCGCAAATATATTGCCCTTTTCTGTGAACCATGTTTGCTATGCTATACCTACTGTGTAAAGACCAAACAACACGCACATCCGTCTCTTAAAAAAGTGCGCCAGATCAAAAATAGATGAATCAGAAAATGAGAAAAAGTCTGCACAACTTAATATAGCTCCCAAAAATGTGACTTTGACACCAGCTGTGATGCCCTTCTTCAGACAGGTCTTGTCTTCTTGTCTGAAGACAAGTTTCACTGTTGGTGTAAGTAATAAAGAAAATTCTTGAGAGCTATACTAAGTTGTGCAGACTCTTGCAATGCTATACTCAGGGCCGGCCCTAGGCATTGGCGACCCAGGCGGCCGCCTAGGGCGCCATCTGCTGGAGGGGGTGCCAAATTGCACTTGAAAAAAAAAAACTACAAATCGTGGACTTTTGCGCAATAACTTTGGAACTGGCAGTCACAGCGATATGCGGTTTATTCAGCTGAAAACTAGAAGTTTCAAGCTTTAAAACGAGCCCTCTCTGGTTCTCCTGCGTCTCCGGGGAGTTTTGTAACATCCTCGTTGAAATTTAGTAATTTAAACATTCATGTCAGAAGTGCACCCTCTACTGCAGGTGACGCAACTGTAGCTCCGCCCCTCTCCTCAGCTGTAACTCCGCCCCTCTCCTCAGCGCTGTCGGAACCTCTCGTCTCACCTCTCCCTGGATTAAACTGAATGTGATGGTGTTTTTCAACAACTTATACCAGGGGTGCCAATGATGCGGCCCGCGAGAAGATTTCATCCAACGCGGCTGGTTGGCCATAAATTTATGAACATGTAAAAAAAAGAAGTAAGTCTCTAGCCCATTCCTGTCCGGATTTATGAATGTTTAAAAAATACCCAAAATGCTCAATCCAGCCTCTAGGGGGCAGCCTAAATGTACAAAAAAATAATGAATTCCACACCTGTCCAGCAGAGGGCACTGAAACTGTACCATTATAAAAGCGTGTGCTGAATTATTGCAGTGCTCATTATTAATCATTTATTGAAAACATGTTTTGTCGATAGTATCCCCCCAATTTTAGCCTTATTTCATTTAATTCATGAAAAAAAAATCCATGCAAATTTTGAAAATGAATGTAACTTGTATGGAGCTTCTTCCACGAGAAAATCACTGACCTGTTCCTTTGCCAAAGAATTTAAATTATTACAGCCTCTTTCAAAGTGTTTTTAGTCCCTTCTTTTCATTTTTATTTACTTTTAGTTTTTATTAGTCACGACAATGATCTGTACATTTTGCTCATAGTTTTGGTCTCATTAAGTATTTTCAATTTTTATTTTAATTTTAGTCCACAAAATTATATTTTTGACGACGAAGTAAACACTGGATCTAAGTAATATTTTTTAGTATTATTGCAAACGGAAGGCCCACTACAAGGTAAACCAATCCTTTTATGGCACAAATCCAGGGAGTCAGTGATTATGTGATGAAGCTATACTGCCATCCTCAGGACTAACTTCAGCATTACAGTTAATGCTCTAATAATACAAGCACAAGTCTGACTGACCCTGTGTGATTAAATCCCATCACTAGGCAGTAGTGATGGGATTTGTGGCTTCTTGATGATCCTCAAGACTTTATGAGAGATGTTCAGAGGACTGATGCGACAAAAGTGAAACTTTTTTACATAGTACTACATAACTACATAATTGTGCTGTTTACACATTTTCACGTTCATTCCTGTTAGGCCAAAGATTCTCATCCACATCACAACGTACATCTTCTCTGGCTATATCCTGGCATGCCATATCCAGCCTCTGCAGGCCTCCACTGTAATGTCCTGACATGCTGCATCCATGGCAGCATCAGGGTCATTTGTGTATGTGGACGGCGATCATACACTTTCCATCACCATGCAGAGAAAAAATCCTCAATTGGATTGAGAAATGGGGAGTATGGAGGGAGAAATTCCTTTAACAGTCTGTTGTGATTGGCAAACCACTCCCTGACAGCAACAGACCGATGGAAACTCACATTATCCCAAACTATGACATATGTTGAGAGTGCCCCTTCGTGTGCACCCCTTCCGTCAGGGATGAGTCTTCCATCAGTGCATCTAAAAAGGTGAGAAGACGTTGTGTATTGGCAGGTATATGTGTTAGAACGCCTTGCGTTGCCCTGGCACATCAATTGTAGCTCTCTGATCAATAATATTTCGACCTCGTCTTCGGCTCTTGGACAGGTTGAACCCAGCTTCATCCACAAATATGAAGACATGGGGTTCTTCTCTTGATTCCAACTCCATCATGTGGTACATGGGAGAATAAAATAACAATTTACATTCTAAAGAAGGCACAATATTACTTATTGATATGTATTTACTGATGCTTTATTAGATTGTACTACACTGTAAGTATGAGACATTGTATGTTGTACAACTACAGTAAACAGCCATAGATATATTACATACCTGTACATACTGATATCGTAGAATAGATCCTTGACTCTTTCATTGTTCCACTCAAATGGGGCATGGTACAACTGTTTTATTGTAATTTGATGTCTGTGCAGAACCCTATCAATGGTGGAAATGCTGACCCACCTGGGGAATGTTTGCAAAGACTTTGTTGTCCTCCATAACTGCCCTTTGTATTTCTCTGAGTCTTATGGCATTATTTTCAATAACCATTGCACAAATAGCCATTTCCTGTTGGTCAGTGAACATTCTAATTCTTCCACCTCTATGTGGTAATCTTGCAGTTCTGTAATAGGAAAGACCAGTAATTCAAAGATATCAAATATAGTTCTGTTTCTAATACTGTAAATTGCATTTTATTGGTTTATACTGTACCTGTTGTCTCTTCAAAAAGTTTGTATGATTGACGCAACAGTACTTCTCCCAACATTTGGCTGAACCGTTCTCCCTGCCTGGGTCAGGGTAAGGCCATGGTTGACCACATGATCTACAAGTGTGGCCCTCATCTCATCTGTAACTTGTGAACCACCTCAATTTCTTCTGCCCCTTCCTCTCTGTTGTCTAATCACTCCACCACACACCCTCACTCCTCTCCATTGACCTCCAGGCTGTCCATTCCTTTGATCATCCATTGTTACAAATTCCAACTGTGTTGCGCTTACCTTTCACATACAGTATGTGGGAGCATGCTCATGAGATGCACCTGAGGTGAGGAATTAGTAAATTGGTGGTGGTTGTTGGTTGGTGCTCCTTGTGTTGGACACATCCCTCTTCATCAGACAAATGAGATCCACCTGATACTGTATATTGTATCATGATTCACAAACTGAAACATACGTTGGTCCTGATAACAGGTGTATCCATTTTGCTTGCCACAGTTCAATTCAATGAAGAAAGAACGGCATGTTTTGCGGGTCTAACAAATCAACTGAGAACCTGGATAATGCACTTGACATAAACAACTGAAAGTGGAACCAAACAGCACAAAATTGCACTAAAGCAACAAGATTTTTATATTTTCATTTGCCAAATTGACCAAAGGATTTGAAGATACGGGTAGTTTTGAAAATATCACTTCTGATCTGAGAAATGTGCCAAAGCGACTTGTAAAAACTGTAAGATTAGGAGGCATTTACTTTTTCACAGAGGGTCTGATAGGTTTGAATTTTGTTCTTCCTTATTAAATGTAATAATCGGAAACTGCATTTTGTATTTTCTGGAGTTGTCTTGATGTGATAGAAAAATTGGCTTTATCATCAGAAACATTTAAGTGATAAATACAAAAAATATACTCATTCTGGAAGCGGGCAAATACTTTTTCATGGCACTTGTAAATTAAGAAAAAACAACTTCTTGCACTTAAAAATAGATAATAAATCTAAATCTACTTGAAATGATGCTTTTTTTCTTATTTAAAGTACAGAAATATCACAGGTATAGGGCATTTAACTAAGTCATTTTAAAGGGAGCCAATTCTTTGGGAGTTTCATTGCTAAGAGCTGTTTTTATGTATTTTCTTTTATGACTACAGAAAAAATAATCATTTTATCTGAGACCCAATCCATTGCTGAGAGATAAACATTTCGGAAAGCTCAGTTAAAACGTTATGCTTTTCCTTGTCTTTCCTGCTGCTTTTGAGCTGATGAGTTTGTTCAGGATGAATGTAAAATTGAACGAACAAAAAACAAAACATTTGTGATTTGAAAACAGGCGACCAATCAGGAAGGCAGGGGAAGGAGCTAGGAGCTTGTTTTTTTTTTTTTTAAAGTGTCCCTCTTTGTTATTTTTGATGACTTCCAGAGCTAACTAAAGAGCTGTTCAAGTCATGAACAGCACATCACTACTGTCTCATGCTTGGCAGATAGGATTATGAGTTTATACAAGTGTTTGTGTTTTGTTTTTATTGTTTTGCTTTTGTCCGAATAAAACATTCAATCATTCATGTTGCAGTGATGTTTTTTATTTATCTGCAGTTTTACAGAACAAACCAAAATGGCAAACGTAAAATGCCAAATACTGTACATTGACGAGAGCTTTTATTTGCCAATAATCTCTTTCTTGCGGCTCCCAACAGTGATCTTATGTGACAAATGTTATGGCTTTCACTGTATTTAAAAAAACATAAACTGATCTAGCAACAGCTCTGAAAGGTGGGAAAATAAACATGAAAGCTTGTATCCAGAGCGGGTATAAGTGAAACCAAGAAACAAGATATGGAATTGTTGATCGTTTTATCAGTACATCTAAGAACATAATCTAAAACAGATTTACATTTTTCCACACAATGTGTCATTCTGATTGTAAATGATTGTTATAAATGCCATGTGCAGTGCAGACTTTACAGCTGTTGTGATTAAATGTAGAAGCTTTAGTAAGGGCTGAAAAAACTAGATGATATTGACACCTTTATTCAGTTTAAATTCATATGAACCAATATAATTCAGCAGTGTCTAAGTGTGAAATAGTCTATTAGGCGAGGTGTGTAGCATTTTCGAAATTGCTTCAAAGTTGCAATCCCACGATGCACAGGGCCAGTAGTACCAACGATGCCATGCTTAGAGTGGGCGTGGTCATAGTGGCTGTACCTAAAGAGTTGAGGAAGAAGAAATGTCAATTAGTGATATATTCGCTTACAAGCTAATTGTTCTTATATTTACAAACATAATGTAATTATGTAAGGCAAGACACTGCAGGTGAATAGGGAAATATAGTGATATCAATTTAAAAAAGGGAAACAGGAGACCGTGGTCTCAGTGCCTCAGACACACCCACCACTCACTTGAGCACAATGGGCCTCATTCATGAATATTTTCTTAAGAAAAAGTTCTTAAATACAACTCAGGAAAAACTTAGGTCTGATTCACAAAGCGTTCTTAAGAAGACAAAAATTTTCTTAAAGAGAGATCCCCTAAATTCATGAAGGTGACACTAAGAACACCACTCCCCTCATTATCAGGACATTTACATTATATTGACTATGAAAATACAAAGACACGCCCTTTAATCTTCCATATATGGGCATGACAAGAGCATGAGGCAGTACTCATTTACATTTACTCGAGTACATGTGACTAACTTTTTGAAGAATTGAATAATTGTATGTTACTATTTTTTACTCTTATTGTAAATAGTCTCCTGTATTGTGTCTTAAGTCTCCTCTGATTGCGACAGGTGTGACTCAGAGCAGCTACTAACGAGCTGCAGACCTCAGCGGTGAAAGTCTGATTTACACTAACTATTACTAAAAATGTTACTCATGCTGTAAGAGACTTAGAATTTTTGGATCCATTTTGACAGTAATAATATTCTAAAACTGCAGATTTTTTTGTGCTAGACATTTTTCGTCTGTTCTTCCAGATGAACTCTTTCAGCTAAGAACAAATTTTGTGAATGCCAAAAATGTTCTTAAGTCGGCCTTTAAGAACAAATTTGTGCGTAAGTTTGTTTCATGAATAAAGCCCATTGTTTCACAACGTTGGGGCAACATTGAAGAAGAGCTGCACTTATTTCAGATGTAATCACCTCGGTAAAAGAAATCATCCTGTTGCTGAACTCCTCTCCTTTCCCCTTCACATCAGCGATCACCGCCACATGCACGTGCACTCACAGCAGCATGTGCACGTGTCGTGCTGACTGTGTGTGTGCAATATATTCAGTCAGCCAAGACAACCTGGTCCAGTCATCGGCTCAGTTTCGGACTTTGAATGTAAATCTAAACTCTAGGTGGAAATGTTTTAAAGGCCATATGTCAAATTCACATTAACATATGTTTTCTTAATACCCAAGTAAAGTATACATAGTTTTTAAACTGTAAATAATGGTTTGTGTAGGTTCTCAGTCGTACAGGAGTTGTCCATCGTAGGCGGAAATTCTTCAGTCTTCATCTGTACTCTGTAGTTGAAAATAATGGTGTTCATTGAGAGAAATAAGCCAAAATCGAGCCTTCAGAGTGTCCTAGTTAAGACACTTCCGCATTTGTTAAAGTCACGTGATATGACGTATCATCAGGGGGTAGACTGATCGTTCTGCATTCCCACACACACACTCCCAGACATCCTGCGCTGCTGCAAAGGATTCATTCGTTATTTTGTTTGGGCAAAACTATAGAAATACCAAATCCATGAATCAAAACCTGAGTTTTGTTTTTTATATTATTTTTTTGATCCAGTTGACACTGCGGTGCATGTATAAAGAGTCTGTGCGCAGAGCCTTCTCTGAGCGCTCCACACCTTCAGTCACAGGCAAAGTAAGTATGAACTGGACAAAGCCCGTGCCCCAGCCGGGGCCACACCGCCAGCGTGCGAAGCACTGCGTTGCCGGTGTCAGCTGAGTTTTTACTTAGCT
>OMNZ01071394.1:0-11749 GCA_900303255.1 Lesueurigobius sanzi | reverse complement strand
TGTGTGATGGGTGTGATGGGTGTGATGTGTGTGGTGTGTATGGTGTGTGTGGTGTGTGTGATGTGTATGGTGTGTGTGATGTGTATGGTGTGTGTGATGGGTGTGATGTGTATGGTGTGTGTGGGGTGTGTGATGTGTATGGTGTGTGTGATGTGTGTGATGTGTATGGTGTGTGTGATGTGTATAGTGTGTATGGTGTGTGTGATGTGTATGGTGTGTATGGTGTGTGTGATGTGTGTGGTGTGTGTGTGGCTACAGCATGACATGTTTCATTATCAGTTGTTTTATACACAAAGCAGCAGAAGTTCTCACAAAGTCTTGGGGTCAAAATCACCCTTGTCTCAACTTGTGAAACAAGTTATTGTCCATGTCATGTGTGCGATAGAAAGCTCACAAATTCCACTGACAAACCTCACACCAATATGCAACGTGCAGTCACATGCAACATATGACTGCAATTATACAGTATCTGCAGAATATCAACTACTACAACTGCTATTTTGCATTGATTCACAGGAATAAACAATAAGCACTTACTTTTTGGGATATGATGTGAACTACGAACCTTAAGATTCAAAGTCTATACGATTTCTCACAATAATACTTGGACGCTGCTGTGTTCAACTAACAATGATAAAGCCTGATATACAGTTGTGCTATGATATTGTAGTATGAATAACACAAAAATCTCTTTTCCACTCATGGTTAGTGGTTGTGCGAAGCCATTTATTGTCAAAGAACTGAGTTTACTCTTTTGAAATCATAATGAAACAGAAACTACTCAAATGTCCCTGATCTAACTTCTACATGACCTTCAACAACTGCAGGAAAATTGTTCAGGAGCAAAGAAAAACTCACTTCAGCAGAAATACAGGACTCTCTGAAATAAATTACTGTATGTTTGTTTCAAGATGCACAATATGTAAACTTTTGATCAGGGACATTTGGCTAGTTTCGAGCTGAAAAACGTAAACAAACAGACAATAAATGGCTTCAGGCAACGACTAACCATGAGTAAAATAAAGGTTTTTGAAAATGATACAAGTGCATACCCTCAAGGATAACAACAAAGGTTGAGGACAAAGCCTGTCGAGGAAAATAAAAAAGGCCATAGTGGAAATGTTACTATGTAGTATACTACGTATACTATGTAAATATGGATTCATTGAGAATGTTCTTGAACAGCCTGAGGACAGGTGCTGGTGTAAGATAAAAAAGCCAAACACTTACGTGACTGACTAAACACTACTGAGTCCTTGACAGTGACAGATTGGCTTGTCGCTCTGCTGATATTGAAAACTGTGCTCCATATTGATTAAGTGATGAATTAAACATGTCTGATGAGGCTCCACTATAGCCAAGTGTACTTCGGTGCAATGTAGGAATGTACTGGCTAAATCATTATAATAGCTATCAGCAATTTTCAATCCTAAAGAATAGAGAAAAAAATATGACAAATACAAAATAGACCGAGGCACAAAAATAACAAAAATAATCTGTAAAGGGTTTTTGAACCCTTTTTGATAAGATGTAGGTACCCATTGCTCTATACAGATGCCTTAACCCTCTGCAGTCTCATATCCCGGGTCCGCGATACGAGACCCGCGACACCCGCGTTGCCGACGACTTTAGCGAATATCTCCGCGAGCAAATGTCGTAGAGTCTTACTGTCTCGATGTAAGTTTGCGTCGAAAATTCGTGTCAAAAAGTGCTAAGTTTACAAAATCGCCCAGGGATTCAAAAGGGTAAGAGATAAAAACTTGGGGTTTTTTTTGTCTGAAAACTTGACTTCTTCATCCTGAAAATGTGTCTCTGGTCAGCTGCCATCTTGTTTTCTGTTTATATAGAACATGGAGGACAAAAGTATGGAGTAACATTTGTGCCAAAAATGAGCACAACTTTGGGATAACATTTAGGACAATTTTTGTTGTTGTTTTTTTTCCTCAAACATGTGAATAATGGTGAATAAACATAGATTTCACATAGAAGTTCAGGTTTATAGCCTTCTATGTTTATAGAAGCATATTTTAGTGGAATAATAATCAAAAAAGTGCCGAGCGCCTACATTTTTTTGTTATTTTCGTCAAAAATAAACATTTCTACATAACTACAGCCTTTATCTTCTATCTCCTGGGCCAGGTCTAACCCACAACATTTTCTAATGTCCACAGCCATATACATTGATGTTTTGCATATAGGGAAAGAGAGAAAAATCGCCTCATTTTTTGGTTGTTCATCATGATTACTTCATTGATATGACTCTAATACAGCATTCAGATGATACTAGTTCAATTTGTTATGAAAATGAGTCCTTATAATAAAGAGAACTTGATGGTGCACCATTAGGAGGTGTTTCAGAAGCAATTAAACAAAAAAATACCAGGCAAAAATAACAAAGAAAAAATGCCCTCAGAGGGTTAAAGACAAACACAGAAAATGAATAAGTTTACTACAATATTTATCACAAACAACGACATTTCCTAAACTAAAACAAACAACATGCTGATGCAGTTTTCTCGCGTCAACTCATGTTTGTCTATAAAACATTTGCATACTTCATCCACAAAGCTAAAAACAAAATAGTCAAAGAGCAAGACGGCACTTCACATGAGTGTCACCGTGATATCTGTTAACATTGAGAGGCCAGTCACATCCCCTTCATCCTTCCTGGTGTCTCTGGTGGCAAGCTGTGAATAGATCCTTTCATCAGATCTCCCAATGCTACACCCGAAATGTCTGCTTGCTCTTCGAACAATTTACCTAAAGACCGCCTTGAGCTGTGCAGAGCATTGCGGAAATCAAAGCTAACCTGAATGTCTACACAAGAGATGGAGCTTAAAAATGCAACCTAATTTCAGGGGTGTGTAAGAGAGGCTTAGGCGCAGCTTGTAAATCTTTGGCAACAAGTTTTAATCTAGCCACATCAGAAGCACGGCGGGTTTTGTGTAGTTTATGCCAGGCAGTGCGCGGTATAGAGGGCTGTTACAGGAGGTACACTGGAGAGACTTCACAGGAGGCATTATTTGAGAAGCGACTCGACCAACACTGCTTGTCTGGTGTGGACTCATACAGTATGTGCATGAACAAGAAGAGACGCTCTTTATCTAAAACTATTTTTTTTCAATATTTATTTAACAAATCCAGTCTCATATAGCGGTTAAAAATGTCATATGGGAGGAATTGATTTGACATGATTATTAAGTTTGTCCTAATATTCACTGTCCTGTTAAAGAGGGAGTAAACAGAAAATAACTTAATAACAGATACATAAGTGGTTTAACAATGTAGACAGAATGTTTTGTTGTTTGAAGAGGAATTGTAGGATTTGCGTAATGTCCATCCTGTATACAACATTCAGATAAGATAAGATAGTTCTTTATTGAGCTCACGATGGAGAAAATTCAGCACCGTGAAAGTAATTCATCTCGATAACCCTGGTCTTAAATCTCAACAACTTTAAAGATACAGAACTTCTTCATCTCCACCAAGCACTTAATTTAGTTTGATGGGTTGGAAATGTGACCAGGCTGTCGAGTTTTTGAAGCAGTGGCCCTGTGCATGCTGTATGTGTGTGTTCAATGATCAGTGATGTGTAGGCTCTGCTGTGTCAGCCTAATCCCCCCTCAGTCAGAGACACACTGGCTCGGGCACATTACCACCCAATGAGGCAATCTGTTTGTCAGGACTTCCTACAACGAAACGTTTTACTCATTTGTTGCACCCGATCATTAAACACACCGTTCTGGGGTACCAGCTGGCTTTGTATAATATATAATGCATCATGGTGGCCATGATTTCTCCCTCTAGTGGAAAGGCCTCTCTATCTACCCCTGTATTAAGCTCTGGTAACTACTGCTGTGGGGATTCTGTACCCACTTGAGTCAGGACTAGGCCCAGTAGACCAGAGAGGCAGAAACAATAACAGTGTATGCAGTAATCATTTCAAAGCAGGGCCTTAAGCCAGGTGCCCCAAGCATTTTGCGGCAGTGCAGCGGTTAGCGCTCGTGCTTCACAATAACAAGGCCCCAGGTTCAATTCCCGGGCCGGACAGGGCCTTTCTGTCTGGAGTTTGCATGTTCTCCGTGTCTGCGTAGGTTTTCTCAGGGTGCTCCGGCTTCCCCTAAAACTCAAGTTCTCATGTACAATAGGTCAGAATAGGGCTGGGCGATATGGACCAAAAGTCATATCCCGATATATTTAGGTTGAATATCGATATACAATATTTTATATCCCAATATTTTTTCCGCAAAGTGAGAGCTGTGAAATGAAATGTTCAGTCCAAGTCAAAGTCAAATACTGTATGAGTAGTTTTATTGAAAACTCACTATAAAATGTATACATAAACACTGTATAACTATAAAATAAAATAGTTCAAACCTTTTCTTGCCTGAAGCAAGTATTACAGGGCAAATTTCTCATTTAAAAAAAACTGAAGAACTTCTGCCTACGATGGTTAAAGCTCAAAAGATTAAAAATGCAGTAGTGTGTGGCCACCTTAAGAGAGAGAGAGTTGGTGGTCAGAGATGGCGGATGGCGCAGAATGGCTGCCTCACTTCCGTATGGCGTAAATGAATAATTTCTTTAGCGCTTTGAGAAACTTGGTAAACAGGCAGCGCGGTAGCGAAGTGGTTGGTGCTCCTGCTTCACAGCTAGAAGGTCCCGGGTTTGATCCTGGGCCAGGACGGGGCCTTTCTGTGTGGAGTTTGCATGTTCTCCCCGTGTCTGCGTAAGCTTCCTCTGGGTGCTCTGGTTTCCCCTACCACTAAAAACATGTACAATAGACCAGGATGAATGATCTGGAGTGGTGTGTTTACATGCATGGTTCTCATGTGCACTGTCCCACCCAAATAAAAATAAACAAACAAGGCTCGAAAAGCTCAATACAAGTGTATTTTTTTATTTGAACCTTCAAATTATTAAAATGAATAATTATTTTATTTAATCCTTCATGTTGTTGGATCACTGTATAGGTTTAGGATCAGTTGCCGCACTAACCTGAAATATTCTGGAAAAAAAAAAGGATTGCGACCCTTTATGATTAAAGTAAAATAAATGAAACTGCACTTGTCTATTTCTTGTGAAAATAAAACGCATGTGACACTATGTCAGCCCAAGCGTCATAGGTGAATGGCTGGTGAGTGAAATCGGACTAGAAATAGTGCGTTACAAAACATTTCTCTCTGTGAGAAGTGGCTGCCTTCTCAATCTCCCACTTGACTCAGTGGGCTCTTCACCGTTACAATCTATCGGATGAAAATGACATGGATCGTCGTGGCCGATGTCTACAGTATGTACTAATTAAAGGATCCAATTAAAGGCAGCGCAGCATACTGGTCGCAGCATTCTTGCCATGGGATTATTTGTGAAGGTGGAATTTGATCGGCCGCACTCTGAGAGCTGTCCAGAGGCCAATCCCATCTGAAGGGTCGAGGAAAGAGTGAGGGCCTTCAGAGTCGTGCGAGTAATTGGATCCTCACTTAATTAGAGCTCGCATCAAGTATGAGCAGAAGTGGAGAGAGAGAAGAAAAAGAGAGGGAAGGAGGCTCTAGTTCTGTGTATGAAAAGCCCAATGGTTACTGTGAAATGTAGTAATCACATGGTTTCCTGTAATGCTCTACTCTCCTTTTGAGCCTCATTAGAGACTATGGGCTTGATTTACTAAAAAAAGTACTAAACAGTAAGTAAGTAATACATAGAATCAGCACATTCCACTTTTTATTGTTGCACCCGTTTTGTCGTTAGAGACGGTTTATATTATTAGTGGCACAAATCTGATATGGCGTCCTCAACAGAGGTGGAAGAAGTACTCAACATTCAATATGAGTAAAAGTGCAGATACAGGACCAAAATGTACTTAAGTGAAAGTATCAGATTTAGGGCTGGGCGATATAGGCAAAAAATCTTATCGCGATTTTCTTTAGTTTAAATCACGATTTCGATTTTATTACAATTCATGTGTATAATGTCCTTTTGGCGACTAAAGCCATCTGCTTCTTCTTTGGTTTTGACCTGGTGTTGTAGTGGTTTAGTCTTGGTTAAGACCTGTTTTAGTCCAGAGTTTTGGCCGGCTTCCATCATGATTTAGTCCAGGTTTAGATCCGATTCAGACCCAGTTTTCTCTTGCTTTATTTCTGATTGAGTCCTTGGGTTTAGACCTTGAATTCAGTCTCTACTTAGTCTAGTTTACTACTTCTTGGTTTAGTCCTGGTTTAATCCAAATTCAGTCCATGGTATTGTCTGATTTTAGACCTGGTTTAGACGTACAGGTAGTTTTCTCCTGGTTTGTTCTGGTTTATTCATAAAAAACACTGAATCACGATATGACGATGTTCCCAAAAAAGCAGATCGTCCTGGAGATCAGATCACGATTCGATTTTTATCATATCGTCCAGCCCTAATCAGATTACATTTCTATGTAAGTAAAATATGTGTAAAATCAAGTCAAAAATAGTTAATTGATTACCGTTAAATAGACCAATAAATGTGAACTCCTAATATTAAGAGACGCAAGTAAAGTTTTCATTATTTTTCAGTGGAAAAGTCTTTCAAGAAATGTTCCCCGACTAACCCGGAAAATGGTTCCCTGACCTGCTTTAGCACACACTTTCACGTATGTGCAAAATTTTGTTTGGTAAATTAGGTCCTACGACAGGTATGGGAAAACTTTGTGATGCAAGAGGCACACTGGGTTTTTGAACTTGCCACTTGCCAGGTGGGTCGGACCAGTCACGGGCATTTCAAACAAGCACAATTCTCAAATACATCACGAAATACATTTTCAAAAGCAACAAAATAGCAGCAGGTATAGACTGTAAACCCTCATTCGCTGGGATAACTCAGAAAAAGTGAGGAAACCCCAGAGTTAACTAGGTATAAAGGTGAAATGTACTTGAATAATCCAAAGCAAGTAAGAACACTTAATTATTTTAAGTTATGTTAGTTATGTAAGTTATGTTATGAAATGTCCTCTTGAGCAGTTGACTCGAGCCTGGTGAGCTTGGATAGCTGAGTGTAAGCTAGTTACATGACTATCTAAGGGACACTTTTAATGATAGCTGCACATTGTGAGTTGAGTGAGATCATTAAGTTTAGGACAGTAATGTTACTCTTTATTAAAACACAATTTCGTTATGCTTAAATATTTACTGTCACTTCACCATTTTGCAAACTTTAAGCAAAGTAACTGACATATGTGTCCAGCCATGGCTTTCAGTGACAAGTGATTCACAGATTCTGAAAGTGTAGTCTCCAAGTTTTCCAACGATGTGTATCACATGGAAATCTAATGAATATTTGGAGAAGTTGTGGCCGTTTGAAGGTAGGTCCTTCGCAAGAGGTAAATCTGAGAAAAGCCCGATCTCCGTCTGCTTGTTTAGACAATAGTTGGTGCTCATTTGCATCTCATTTCTCATTGGCTGAAGCAACTGCCAGTCAAGCAGTTGGCGGTGACGTGATCTCAACTAACAGATTCTGCAAAAAAACGAAAACCACTCATTTTCAAAAGAATCACTTCTCTGCTATTTTGCACCGACTTGTGTCACTGGAAGCCATGGCGCGACACATATTTCTAGCTAGGATTAGTATTGGGTTTACAGTGTATGCATTATCTTCCTTTATGTCAGTGAAAACAACAGCCTGACATTTCGTGATGGGCCGCGTCACTAAATATTATTTGATATCTCACTCTCTCAGTTGTGCCGTTATAGGCCTATAGGCTGTAACTGGGCTGCAGCAGGAGCCTGGGGCTGGTTCAGACATGAATAATGTCACACAAACATTTTCTTTCATGTAAATAAGGGGTGCCCAAAGTGCTGTCCGGGGGCCAAATACGACCCTCAGACCAATTTTTTGTGGCCCACAAGCTTCTTGTTGAATTGGCACACATCGTTCGAGATTATACTTTTTCTGCAAGTTTAACAATTCTACACAATTAAAACTTGAAAAACTAACATTTTATTGTGAGACAGAGCTTGCATTAAGGTTCCAGACTAAATACATGTGTGGGAAAACGTCAGAGAAAAGGCAGGAGCTGAACAAACATTAGTGTAAAACTAATGCCTACATTTCATTTGTATTAGTCGGTCTGTTGACTGGAGATACATCAGGCCCAGATGTGTGTGGCCCATGTTAAAAAAAAGAAAGAAATCCTGCTACCTCTCACTTATAAGGTAAACCCTAGCACTAGAGCTAACACTCTGATAGGAGTTGGACCGGTCAAAGTGATAAAACTCCTGGACCGAAAGCACGCTCCTGGGCTTGGTCATGCTTTGCGGACCAGACTGGTGGGCAGGTGGGCCACAGTTGGCACACTGGCTGGCTACCATAACTTGCAGCACATTTTGGTTGACATAAAGCTCCACATCATCCATGCTACATGCTGGAAAAAATGAAACAATCCCCCTAAAGCAGAAACTCCGAGGACAAAATGCAAATGATGGGATTCTGGGGAATGATTAATTTCCTGCACTTGTGAGGCGATTAGGACGAGTCAATCACATGAATAATATATGTATAAGTCGTCTATCAGGAGGCAGTGGCTCGGCGGCTGGAGTGACTCGAGTATGGCAGAACTGTAAGCTGCTTAATACTAATAAATACTAAGAGACACACCCCCGAGGGATCAGACTCCCACATAGACAGGAATAGAAATGGTGTTGGATTGGGCCCTGACAGGAGATAGATGGCTGCCTCGCTTGTCCGGGAGAGAAAGGACTCGAGCTGATTCTAGGTGACTGTTGTGACATTTCGAACCACAGCAGCAGAAAATATTTGTTTATCCCCCCCGAAAGTCACTCCCAAACTTTATGTGGACACCAAAATTGACACCAAACCTAAGCCCTCGGCCGAAACCAGAAGGGCAGTCCGTCGTTGCAGCGCGAGGTCGAACGAGAGGCAGGGGTTGGATCCAAGGTATTTAGAAAGTCAAAATGTATATGTGTAAAGATGTGTAGTAATGGAAGATTTGCTTGTATGGAATCTGCATCACGAAAGGCTTCCATCGGACTCATAAGTGAATATTCAAAAACATGTGCATGGTGTTGGCCAGTAGAGAGGACTTTTAGCCTTAACCTCTTAAGCCCTACTTTTGGGGACTTGCCACTTTTAGAGACAATCCTTGTTCATTTTAATCTATTTTTTAAAAAGTGTATTTTTTTTTCTTGGGAAAACTGTATTTTATGACCAAATATATAAATAGGATCCAAAATTTTCAATTACAAATTACAAATTTGAATTTTTTTGGGCCAAAAGGTGCCAAATTGTGCCTTATTTATTATAATGGGATACCGCCTAGACTATTTTAATCAATAATTTATTGTTACAGATAGACAGTTGGTAAGAAGTCAATAATTATCATGTAGTTACTATTTATGATGTTTATTTGCTTCTTTACAATGAAAATTAGCCTGGTGAGCTTGGATAGCTGAGTGTAAGCTAGTTACATGACTATCTAAGGGACACTTTTAATGATAGCTGCACATTGTGAGTTGAGTGAGATAATTAGGTTTAAGACAGTAATGTTACTCTTTATTAAAACACAATTTAGTTATGCTTAAATATTTACTGTCACTTCACCATTTTGCAAACTTTAAGCAAAGTAAGTGACATATGTGTCCAGCCATGGCTTTCAGTGACACAAGTGATTCACAGATTCTGAAAGTGTAGTCTCCAAGTTTTCCAACGATGTGTATCACATGGAAATCTAATGAATATTTGGAGAAGTTGTGATCATTTGAAGGTAGGCCCTTCACAAGAGGTAAATCTGAGAAAAGCCCGATCTCCGTCTGCTTGTTTAGACCAGTGGTTCCCAAAGTGGGGGTCGGGACCCCCAGGGGGGTCGCGAGGCCCTAACTTGGGGGTCCCCAGATGAATTCAAGATAAAATAGAAAGACAAAATAACAGTATTTGTTAATGTAATGTTTAGTTTATGACAACATATATTTATGAATTGGGGCCAAATAACAATAAAAATGCAATAATACATATATTTTTTATGTTTTTCCGCTTGAAATAGTTACAAGAGGAAGTTACTTTTTACAGTGGGGGTCCCAAGTTGTTCAGATGTTAATTATGGGGGTCGCGGCCAAAAAAGTTTGGGAACCCCTGGTTTAGACAATAGTTGGTGCTCATTTGCATCTCATTTCTCATTGGCTGAAGCAACTGCCAGTCAAGCAGTTGGTGACGTGATCTCAACTAACAGATTCTGCAAATAGAGGAAAATTAATAAGGCACAATTGGGCACTTTTTGGCCCAAAAAATTCAAATTTGTAATTTGTAATTGAAAATTTTGGATCCTATTTATATATTTGGTCATAAAATACAGTTTTTCCAAGAAAAAAAAATACACTTTTTAAAAAATAGATTAAAATAAACAAGGATTGTCTCTAAAAGTGGCAAGTCCCCAAAAATGGGGACTCTAGGGCTTAAGAGGTTAAGAATGATATGGCAGGTTTGCGAATCCAATCACTATGAATCCAATTTTATTTCCGTTTGTCTAACATAGATAGATAGGCCATCTGGCTGAGGCATAATTACACACAATTCACACAATCATAACATATGTGGCATGTTCGCTGGCATCCTGGCACAAATATAACACATTCTCATTAAAACTACAAAGAAACTCGAAGCGCAAGGACTGTCGTTTGAGCAGATGAAAAAATATTTTGAAAGAGGCTTATTCCTCACCCATGTTAAGCCTTTGCCTCTCTCACCTGTGCAGCCCCAACGCGCTAATCTGCCTCTTTTTGTTGGCTCTAATGACAGCTGAGTGGAGTGTGGGCCCGGCACATGTTCAGGCCGCTCACAGCGCACCGGAGATCAGTCAAGGGAGGACGGGGGGGTAAAAAGGTCAACGTACAAGACAGGAATATTAACAATGGCGAGGTGTCGTTTTGTGTTGCCGTGTTGTCGAGGCAATCAATCTCTGTGAAGTCGGCGCCGAAGGATTTAAGCAGAAAGAGGTCAAGCGAATATGCTGTAAAAGGTGCGATTTCATCCAGTTTAAGGACAGGAGATGGATGTTCAGATCTGCCTCAAATATAACTGAACAAATTGAGTGGGTGCAAATAGCATATCACAAGAGGTAGTCGAGAACGATTTCTTAGCTGAGGCTCAAATGTGTTCAGCATGGGGTGACCAGGTGTCCCAGTTTACCCGGGACAGTTCCAGTTTTATGGCCCCATGACTTTCTCCAAAATCATGGTTTTGTCCCAGTTTCACACCAAGATCTGTCCCAGGGTCCCATTTTTTGGCCAATTTTGATCCCGAAGCAACACATTTCACTTGGAAATCAATGTCTTTGGACCATGTACATGCCGATTACAAAGTATAAACCAATTAAAAATCTCCATTGATTGTTGCATGTCATTAACATTAGACTTTAAAGGTCCGATACCTGATTTTTTTTACTTTACTTTCATTGTTTATACATTTTTAGGGCTGCAACTATCGATTATTTTAGTAATCGATTCATCTATTGATTATTTACATCGATTAATCGAGTAATCGGATAAGTATTTCAATTGTATTGAAAAACTATATTTCATGTCTTTAGAGCAGAAAGGAGAACCACATTTCTGATAGAAATAACACTATTTATTCTTAATGTCTCATTAGTTTATCCCTAAAGACACTGATTGGTCAGTGTCCTGACTCCTGAGAACCAAAATAATGAATGTTAAACATGAATAACTTTCACATCATCTACATATTAGATTTGGACATGTTTACATGACATGATCTGTGAAAA
>OMNZ01071390.1:0-21737 GCA_900303255.1 Lesueurigobius sanzi | reverse complement strand
GAAACCTACGCAGACACGAGGAGAACATGCAAACTCCACACAGAAACCCAGGACCTTCTAGCTGTGAAGCAGAGCGCTAACCACTGTGCTACCGTGCCGCCCAATAATATAAATAAATATATATATATATATATATATAAATATATTTAATGAGTACTACTACAATGTATCATGGCAGTTTTAGAAGTATATTTTGCTGACAGTGAACAATATTATTGGTCACCGCAATGAAAAGACGGCACGAATAGTTGATCTTAGGATTTATTTTTCATAATTGGCATCATCGCTTAAGTAGATAATCCACAGACGGGTAATTACTGTGATAACTTTGTTAAGCGCAATAATTTTCGCCAAGAAAGTTGAGACAAAAACTTCCATATAGTCCCATGCTTAGACAATATCGAATTGCATGAAAAATATACAACACAAATATAGAATATTAACACATTGAGTGCGGCGCTGTTTTTGGGATTTATTCCCTAGAGTGCCAGCAATCCAGACCATTTTTCATGATATTTGTGGCACCACAGCGTATGGCTTGCTGGCTTGTTTGAAAGGTGAGACTCTAAGCTCTCAGTGGGAGAAAACCGTTTATTTCTACGTGCCTCGGTTCCTGAGAAAAGTTAAGATAAAAAGAGGCTGTTCTATTTTAACTCTAGAAACGGAGATATCAGATAAAATGTCCAGACGAAATGTACAGAATCATTCTGTCTGAAAAATCGCAAGTAGGTTCTTTGTCAATCATGCAGCCCTAGTTAGAATTGACAAAACCAATAAGTAATAATATAAAAAATAAATGACAAATTCTGTTTCTGTTCATGTCTTCTTGTATATACCACATTGTCTTCACTTCTGACTCGGAGGGCCCAAGGGAACTGCAGGCATACAGGATGGAACAGGCCTCTTGATTTGATTGAAACGCACCATTACTCAGGTGGACACACGTTCTTCTTATGAAATACGGTTAATCCGGGAATCGGGGCTGAGTGCTGGCAGCTAAACTCCGGCCTCAGTGCGGTCGGGCCTCGAGGAGCTGATGCTTTACTTTTGCTTCCGTTTTTATCCGTTTTGATAAAAGGTTACTCGGAGTCGGTCAGGGAAGCTCGCGACTTCTTGTAAGCCTTTGAACTTTGCTTTTGAGAATCGTCAGCGCGTCAGACAGTTGCGCAACTAAGGTCTATTCAGTTCATTCCTGTTTTCTCATTAGTTTCATGGAACTCCGGTTGACCAAAGGGTTTCAGAATAGGTTCAGTTTATTTTTCAGAATTTAATTTCAGATGGAGAGAAACAGTTTTTGAAAGAAATTTTGAAAAAGGAAATTGACAAATGTTTCCCTTGATCATTATTATTTGATAGTGATTGGATTCACAAAGCTGCCATATTATTCTTATGGCTGAAAGTCCTTCCTATTGACCAACATCATGAATATGCACATGTTCATGAATATTGTCTCCACTTTTGGACACCTTTTATGAGAAAATAATTAGACCTTAGTTCATATGACATTTGTGGCAGTTTTTGTGTCACGTGGATTGGCCCAGGAATGAAACTAAGAAAGACTAGAAATTTTGAAAGGAGAGCCACATTTCTGTAAGAAATAACACCATTTATTCTTAATTTCTCATTAGTATGTCGCTAAAGAAGCAACATTTCAAACAGACACTGGTTAGTGTCCTGAGAACCAGAATAATAAATGTTAAGCATTAATAACTTTCACATCATGTACATATTAGATTTGGACATGTTTACATGACAAGATCTGAGAAAATTGTTTTACTCTATCATTAAAGAGACAGGGTTTCATCAAAAATACTAACTTTCATTTATTTTCTGGCTCAACTTTGACAATTCTGTCAAGAAAACGATTAATCCATTACTAAAATAGTTAATTGATTAATCGTCAATTATTCGATTAATCATTTCAGCTCTATTTACCGCCATAGTTTTCATCTGTCCTCCACCTCTATTCTAAACCCTTTGAAATGTTGTGATGTTACGTGAGCACGATCTACAGGTAATAGCGGGTGCACCACCAGATTGGAGCATCCTTATTTATGTCACACAGATACGGTTTATGGCCACAGATATATTTTGAGCACAATGTGGCTACCCGCTTGTAACGTCATAAAAGTATTCCATTATGCCACATTATGGATGAGGAAATGACATCTTCTTTCTTTCAGGCACATTAAAATAGAAATATTTATAGGTTCTTTGTGATGGCCTGGAAAGCTTGACAAGTTCCTCAAAGCAATATTTTAATAACAAAACATTCCAGTCTCAAAGTGTGCTGGACCGAAAAATAGCAAAGCGTAGACATAGACACTGTCAAATATCCATTAACTTTCTGTTTTGACAATGACCGCCGTTTGAGCCACTGTAAGCCCTTCAGAATAATATCAAATGTATCCTAATAGTTTATTTATCAAACAATGATTACATAAATGAACTGTTATTACGTCATTCCTGTTCCGTGTCAGCTCGATGCAAGTCCCAATCTCGAGAATCATGAAATGAATCATTATCCAAAAAAACAAATTAGTTAAAGGGATTTGATAACGTGAGGCCTAAGCTTTGAGAGAATGGTTCTCTTTTGCTCCCATTGGTCGTGCTGTCTGCTGACAGCAATACTAAACAGCTCTGCCTTTAGGACAAACACTCCCTGTAATGGAGGAAAGACAACTCAGGCTTGTAAGTTAAACTTAAAGGACCTGTGCTTCAACTGATTTAAAGGTACGCCGCGTAACATTTCACCCAAAAATTGGAAGACAAAACAAGCATCTATTTTTTTAATTTTTTTTTATTGTTTAACAAAAATGAACAAACAAACGTGTCTTTGCTCTGAGCGGCTCGCCTCTCCTAACACCTGACTTGTAACTTTACTGGCAGCGTCTCCAACTCGTCTCCATGGAGAATGATGTTGATTCAAATCAGCCAAATATGAGATGTAAATGGGTTAGGTCCTCATCCAAATCCATTCTTTGATTACCCACTGCAAAAACAGCATTTTCAGTATCTGGCTGGTCATTAGGAGCGTGCTTTGTTTGACTGGCAACCGTCAGAAAAAGGAGGCAGAATGTTATGTCTCAGTAATTGCAAGCTCGTTTACTTTGATTTGTCCATGTTTTAATAATCCTGCAAAAACCAGTCAGTCTCCCTTTGCCGTACTAAAAACACATGACCATTCCAATATGTCAGCACAGTCATTGATGCATATCTGTGTTCATTAAGTCTATACAGAGACATCAAACTTGTTCTGAGCATAAATTACAGCACTCTAATCGCAGCTCAACATGTTGGGCATTTGTTGATGGTTCACGTTGTTCTAAAACAGGAAAACAGTAAGTTTCGGCCGAAAGGTTATCAATAAATCTTTGACACCTGCAATACGAGTGTGCGATGCTGTTTTTAAATAATCACGTTCTACCCACACATTTTTAAATCTACATGCAATACTAAAAACATGTTTAAGACTATTTTACATAATGCAAAATACATGCTCAATAAACTGACATCAAGTGCTGCTGAAGCTTAGCTTTTGAGTACTACATCTGATTTTACGGCGCACAGATCCACTCAGCAGCCGTCTCCGTATTTTCTGTGCTTCCCGAAAGGCTTTTTACATAAGCTGGAGTCTTATCTAACACTGTAGCACTAAAAGGATCTAAAGCCTGCAACTCCAGGCCATGAGCACGCTGGCTTTCTGTCCAAAAACTTTTATTACACCAAGACCTTTTGTCGCACCCAGGTCATTTTCTGTAGTCGCGTAATAATTACTTAAGTCAAATCTCTGAAGTGAATTGTTAAATTACACAAGGCTATCTTGGTTAGAATCTTTCAAGCAAAATTGCTGTTATTAATCACCCTTTGTGTCCCATAGACTCCCATCTCATTTGTCAACTTATTTAATGATTCAGATTGCTTTTCGATAACTCGCAACGCATTTGACTGGAACATCTGTTGTTTTGGAGAAATCTGACATTATATTTTATTAGACTTAGCGTCACTGTCGATATGAATTGAATTACATCTGAAAAATGGCTGCGTCTTTTGAATTAAGTCACACTGGATAATAATTCAAGTCGACCTATAATTAGAACAAAATGCATGCATACATTTCATTATGCTTGCCCGTTTACCCGCTCCTCCGCAGACTGGATTAGTTGCTTTGCTGGTAGTTGGACTTCACCAGCCCATTTCCATGGAGTTTTACAACACAGTAAGGTACAGGCATAAATGTCTGACATTTCTCTCATTATGTTTCTGTGGAGAAAACATCTCATGGTATTTCAATAAACTAGTGGTGGAACTTTAGTAAAATGTTTTAATCAAGCAAATTTTGCAATTAATCACATTTAATGTTGCTTTTCTTAAGAGCTTATATTTTATAAGCACTTTATAATGTATATTAGACACTTTTCCTACATTTTAATACTTTTAATCGTTTGTGTGATAAATTCAAACACTTTTCTTTTTAAAATAAACTGTTGTGCAAATGAAATGATAAATATAGGTGGTATAGGCATAATTGTGTTGAGAGTTGTGTAGAGGTTTGACTGGAAAAATAGTTGAACTTAACTGAGGAGGAGGCTGTTTCGTTTCTGTCTGTGGAGCTTGGGATAGTTTGGACCAAAGCAGCTAACTTTACAGAAAGTCAGTGGACATTTTAATGTACCTACACTGTTGCCTCAGATGGTTCACGTGCACCTGCGACCGTGAGCTGTGCCCTCCAGGTGTCTTCATGCTTTTTCACTTCATCCGCAGTTTCATTGACATGATGGAGAACCAAGGCATCAGAGTGGCCTGTATGTTCCACTGTGGCCTGTATGGACGCGCTGCGCCACAGGTGCTGGCTTTGGACAGTACTGGCTTCTCTCTGTGAAGACGGGCAGAGGGAGGGAGTAGGGAGCTAAAATCCAGACGTTTTCAGCTGTTAGCGGTTGTCGTGCCTGAACTGTGTATGGAAGGAACACGGAAACCGAGAAAGGTTCCAAAATGTGATAAATTGTGTTTTTTGTTTTGTTTATAATTCATTCAATCTTCTGAAAGGAATTGATCACGCATTAAAGTCCCGGCCCTAAAATAAACTGAAAGTTGCTGCGTTTAACCAAAATCAGATGAGCTGATTTCTGCTCTCAGGTGCGGTATTTGGACAGCCTTTTCTGACATGAGTTCCTCAGCTCCTTTTCCCATTGTGCATTTTTCAACCGAGTAAAATATTTTGCCCAATTCCTGAGAACGTCATGAAAGCCCCATATGTGTTCGTTGAACTTATAATATATAAGTTCAACGAACTGTTGAATTCTTGTGACATGGCAGCTTAGGTTTCGCCGTGACTGAGAATTTAAGAATTGTCGAGGCGTGATTTAGCCTGGCCTTAGCCATGCGTAAACTCCGGTCAATTATCATTTCCCTACATGTTACAGTCTGGGTCTGATCTCAGTGGTACATACGTCAAGTATATGCAGGAAATGATAATACAGCTACGGCTAGTGATTGGGTAAAATCAGATCCAATCGTTTCAAACTTTAAAAAAAGAGTTCAGCCCTCCCATCTGAAAACTGAGCGCAATTGTGAAGATCCAGATCCTCTGTACGAAATGAGTACGAGGGCATGGTAAGACCAGGCTAGGCGTGATTTAGAGGTTACGCTAAAGATGGAGACTTATAAAAACTTTTATTACTGCTTTTGTTTTTGTCTTTATCCAACCTCAAAGATTATTAATGCCTCACAGTATAGATCTAAAATACTTTTATTGCTTATTTATTGCTCGTGGAATAAGGATGCACATGTTGAAATAGGAAAAGGCTTAGTACTCCAGCTGATTGTCTGTCTCTGCTCCGCCCTCATTGGAAGTGTCCCGTGGCTTTGGGAAGTTGAGTAACGGTGTCAGACAGCTGGCACAGTGCGTCACAGCTGGGACTCGAGCCCTTTTTGTCATCAAGCCAACAATTACCGCCGCTAACATACATAATGTCAAAGCACGGCTCCATGTGAAAAAAGTATTATCAAATGTTGGATCTTATCGTTTGCCAGACATTAGACATCTGCAAAATTGCCATGTCAAACAAATGGCTTCAAATGCTCTCCGCTGACAGCCGTTACACAAAAGTAGGGTTGCGCAATATGACATAAAAGCGATGATCTGCTATTTTGGTGACATTGTACAGCCGTAATAGTTGTATTAAACAATGCACTTGGGGGTACGCGAGAGCTTAGAAGGGGGTACTTGGAATAATTTCAGATACAAATTAAGATCAAATTGAATAATATTTTTGATTATTATGTTGAAAGAAAAGCTGTTTAAAACATTTTCCTGTAAAGAGTGAAAGAATATTTAGTAGCCTTTTTACTGATAAATAAGAGTTTTAGTCATTCACTTTCTAACTAATGATCAAAACCATAAAGGCAGGAGGTACTTGGAGTATAAATATAAGGCCCAAGGGGTGCACAAGACAAAAAGGTTGGGAAGCGCTGGCATAGAGAATAGCTGAATAGGTGTACAGTATGATAACGTAGCACATTGATGGTTATTCAGCTACACAGAGCATAAACAACTGAATAGGTGTCTGGTATGTTAACGTAACATATTAACAATTATTCAGAAAACTATAGCATGAAGAACAGAGTCCGTGTGAAAATAACAAACATGTGAAATTCTAATATACTCAGGAGCGACTTATATATTAAAATATAAGTTGCAGGACCAGCCAAACTATGAGAAAAAGTGCGTCATGTAGTCCGGAAAATACGATAATAGTGACAACTGCAAGGTGCGTCAGTAAGTGATGGTCAGCAGCACATTTATCCCTAATACGTCCGTTTGGGGCGCAGAGGCACGTTTGGTGTGAACAAGGCTTTAAAGGTACACTGCGTAACATTTTGAATTATACTTTTGCCAAAACAAAACATGTTCCTAATGACCAGCTAGATACTGAAAATGCTATTTTTTGCAGCGGGTAATCAAATAAAGGATTTGGATGCGGACCTAACCTATTTAAATTCCATATTTGGCTGCCTTTAGTCAATATCTCCATGGAGGCGAGCTGGAGACGTCCCCGCTCCCAGTAAAGTAACTTGTCAGGTCTTTAGAGAAGGGAGCCACTCACAGCAAAGACACATCTGGGGCCAGGACTCCCCTGAAAAATAGATTCTTAATCTCTGGGACTTTCCTGGTTAAATAAAGGTCAACAATAATTAAAGTAAATGTTTATTTGCTCATTTTTTATGGATTTTTCAAAGACAAAGACCTATCTGGAATAAAATAAATGATTGAAATGTTGCGCAGGGAAATTACTAGTTTCTGAATTAACCTGGTTGCCATGGTTGTGCAGGTGGTTTATTGTGCATGGGTTGTGCATTGTCCAGCTTCAAGCCAGGAAAGTACAACTCCAGGCTATAGCTGCTTAGTTTTGCATTAGAGCGCTGCTAACTATGTGGCAAGTAAATATGCAAGAGGCTAGGCAGACGTGCACATCCTGAGCAAGTTTAGTAGTGTGCAAGAGTTCAAAGTTACATAAATGAAGAATGACAGACTCTGCATGGCAGTAGAGCTCCCAAAGTATTTAATTCTCACCACAGAGTTACGTTTCCTTTCATCAGACGTCTGATGATTAAATACTTTGCAAGTAAATGTGCACAACTGTGGGTCTCGGTTTGCATGTTCTGCGTGGGTTTCCTCTGGTTTCACCTGTTGGCTTTGTAATCAATTAATGACACCACTTTTTGATTCTAGTCTGAGAATATAGTTTTAGCTTAAACCAGTTTTACTGATGGAGATTTTGTTGACCTTTTTGTCTGTGTCTCATGTAGGTAGGCCTTGGAATCACAAAGGTCTTAAGCGTAAACCGCTTCAAAAGCATTTTGAATCAGCAAATTCTGTCACAGAGGCAGAGTGCGACATGCTTTTTAGAATATTCGGTCCATGTGTGAAGGCGACCCACTGACAACCTCTAAATGCAAACAAACTTTACGCTAACACCCCATTTAAAGCACCTGCTGCTACTTTGACATTTCAGGCTGGTTATCAGTGAAAGCCACACGCACTCCTCTTCTGCACGCGGTGTTTTGTCAGATTCTGAAGTGAATCCAAAAGTGTGGGCTCTGGGCAGATTTGCATAATGCACGTAAGTTTCACAACGTGATTTCCCATCATGCGTAGATAAAAGGGGAACTTGCTCCACATGGCCAGTTCTTTTCCATACATCCGACTGCACCATGTTGATAAGTTAAAGAGGTAAAGCCTGGTGGATGTATTGAATTGTGGCTCGGACTCAGCAGTTTCTTTGTTTTTTCTGTGTATGTTTTGCCCTTATTGAGTGAGTTTGTGGTGAATTTATTTCCCTACCTCCCAGTTTAGAGCTATGACTTTTGAAAGCTTTTTGGCTCCTTAAGGTCTGTTTGCAGTTCCGCCGAAGTTTGGACAAATTCTCTCCAGACAAAGCTTCATATAAATTTTGAATTTTACTATTCATGTTATTCAACTTTTCACAGGCACCAAAAGTACATATTTCACTTCGGTCTCTACAGGATTCTCCTCATTCTACTTTTTAAGGATGCTCACCAAACATAAGAAATGAGAGTTTGTTTCTTCTCCTCGTGTAGGTTTTCTCCATGTGCTGTTTTTTAACCACTAATAACATGCACTTTAGGACTCCCTCTGGGACCAGGCTTTTTGGCTCCTAATAGTCTGTTTGCAGTGACTCTAAAATTCTGACAATTCTCAAATTCCACATAAATTTGAAACTTTATTATGCATTTACAGGCACCAAAAGTACACTTCTGTCTCTATAGCAAAATCATTGAGTTTTGGACTTGGAAGTTATAATGCATGCATAACTGTACTATACTCTTTTAAACAGAGGTTGGTAGGGATGCACAAATTATGGCCAAAAATATTGCATCACAATATTAGGTAGCAATATATGTATCGCATGAAGCCGCAATATATTGCAATCTGACTGAGATTGACACTTTTTTTGCTGGTGATTAAAAAAAATCTTTTAAAAAACAACATGCAAAATGTGCACTTATAGTTATTTTTCCTAATTTAGTTTAATTTTATCCAAGTTTTGATCCTGATTTAGTGTTTTTTGAAACAATTTGCTGAAAAATCAATCACTTGTTTGGGCTACCCATCAGACTAAA
Source organism: Lesueurigobius sanzi (assembly GCA_900303255.1). Lineage (NCBI taxonomy): Eukaryota > Metazoa > Chordata > Actinopteri > Gobiiformes > Gobiidae > Lesueurigobius > Lesueurigobius sanzi. The sequence continues at coordinate 12,590 of OMNZ01071390.1, read as the reverse complement.
GGAAACACACAGGGTGACCATAAAGTCTCTTTACAATTTAAAAAAAATGCATTACAAAGGCAGCTGATGAGATATCTTAACCAGATTTGTTATTGTAATCCGTGTTTATCACATTGAAATTGGGGACTGCATGTTCGTCAGTTCCTCAATCAAACATTTCCGGAGCGGTGGATTGGAAGGGATCCACCACGTTCACCAGATGTCACTCCCTTGGACTTTTTCTGTGGGTTATGGTAAAGATATCATGTATCCAACAAAGATACGGGACATTACTGACTTGAAGCAAAAGATTTCTGATGTCATTGGCACCATTGATGGTACAGAGAACATAACAAGAAATCCAGAACCGTCTTGATGTGCTTCGTGCAACTAATGGTGCCCATATAGAGGAGTATTAAACTAATGGTGCCCATATAGAGGTGTATTAAACTAATGGTGCCCATATAGAGGAGTATTAAACTAATGGTGCCCATATAGAGGTGTATTAAACTAATGGTGCCCAAATCTGGTTAAGATATCTGCCTTTGAAATACTTTTTTAAAATTGTAAAGAGACTTTATGGACACCCTGCATTAACCTTCAGTTTGAACACTAATTTTCGAGTGGTCAAAAGTCATCAGAATGGCGCCCATAATGGGGAAAAAGCCCATGGATTAGATCTCTTTCCCGTTTGGCATGAAACCTAATCAATGTTGCAATTTAAAGGCGAAGGAGCAGGCTACAGCAGAGTGTGGCCGTTGCCCTGGGCGCTGAGCACTTGTTCTCATTTCCTCCGTTAATAAATAAAGATTAACAGGCCTGCGAGCTGGCACTGTTCGACACATCCACAGATCTTTGAACCAGGCCCCGCAGAAAGAGTCGGCGCTCTCACCTACACCGCAGTGTGCAGAGCCACTCTGACCTGCAGTGCTCTACCGCAGCCATTAAAAAATCCTATGCTCTCACATAATAAATTATAGCGTCTTCAGGGATTTAAGTACAGCTCCGTCTGTAGATTTTTTTTATTGCCTTTGTGGATCATTAGCAGTCAGCGGAAAGCCAATGTCAACTCGCACTGTCCAATGTAGGTTGTAATTACGCTGAAGAACAAAGTGTTTCCTTCCAAAGAAATTGCTACAAGAGAGAGCAGCAGACATTACGGCGCATCTGCTCTAACTATGTCCTTATTATGTATTGGATTGTGAAGTGGACAATGCAAGGCTTTTTTTTCCCCACCACATTCAACCGTGGTTAACTTACCAGAAACGGATCAGTCTCAAAAGAAGCTGAACAATATCTCATTTTAAACAGTTTTGAAAAATGGAAACTAAACATTTTTTGTGCTCAAATTTGTATATATATTTTTTGTATTAATCAAATTAAAGGGGCGGGTTTTCAGACAGTTCTACCTAAGCAATCAAGCCATCATACTGTAGATGAAGGGAGACGGTTTACACTTTACACCACTGAAACCAGAGAGTTCAGTCTGAGTGAGAGAAAAAGAGGTAGTCCTGTGTGAAAATAAGAGGAATAGAAACAAAGCAAGAATAAATTAATACATTGATGAATAAATAAATTAATAAATAGAAGCAGCCAGAAAATAATTATGCTTAAAACAAAAAATAATATTAAAGCCTAAGTTAATAATAATATTTATTTAATCTCCACATTTGTAGTGATATTGTATAATGTATTCTTTGGCAATGTGGACATTTATTTATTGATTTATAATTTTGACAGTTTTAGACCTCCGTACTTTTGAAAACACATTTTCAAGTTTTCTAATTCATTATCATTTAGTTTGATGGAATAATGCCTGTATTTCATAGTTTTATGTGAGTTAAAGTGGCAAATATTTGAAGAAAAGCTGAATAAAGTTCTGAAACAAGGCCCACATTTATTCCATTTGAGGGACACAAAGGAAATATCCAATAAGATGGATAGTAATCTTTATTTTTTATCATTGCGCAAAATACAACAAAACTCTGATGGAGCTCTCATAATCGGTAATGTTAAAAGTATAAATACTGTTCCCCATTCATACCCCTAAAATCATTCATGGTAAATTAATTTAAAGTGGACATATACATATAAATCTTAAAAACAGGCTTAAAATCTTTCATTAGGATGTCTGTGCATTGATATTTAACATTTTATACATTCAAATAATGACTTTGTGAACAATGATTTGATTTTAAACATTTGGCTCGTAATGCGACAGAGTTGCTATGTCCACGCTATGAGACAGAACGACTCGGAACTGATCCAATATTGGATTGGCTTTTCAAAAACGTGCAGGACAGTTTGGGGTTTTGTTGTTCCAGGAAGTAGAAAACGAAGCGCTGCAGACGTCGACATGAAGGGAGCAACGCAAACCGGATTAATTCAGAACTGCGTGAATGAAGTGAAATACTGCTCCAGGTCTTTTTGACGAGGGAACAATGTTATAACATGGTTAAATGCTCAAAAAAGTTGATTTAGCATGATATGTCTCCTTTTAGAATTGAGTTCATAATCAAATAAAAATCAGAAACAGAACTGTTATTGCTGTCCTTTATCTGTGTCTCTGAGCCTGGAATAGGGCTGTACAATGGTGCTTCCTGAGGGTGGTGAAGATGCAGTTTCCAGGGCGAGTGGGGTCCTGCGGGACATATTTTGCCTGTAAAAGCACAAATAAGTGATCTGTGAATACATTTCTTGAACACTTTCCCCTGCATATCTTCTGCTGACAGAGCTTCACCCGTGATTCCTAAACCTATCCGCTTTTCCTGTCACGACACGTCCGACCGTCTGGCCCAGAAGCGCGCATACACAGACCTGGATCTCCACATTAAAAGCCCCGTCTGAATTCGCGCTGATGACGTGCGGAGAACATGTGTAGTCTATCCTAACCTCGGGGAGAGTGCGCGCACACGGAGGTTAATGACACGGCTTAGCTTCTCTCACATCCTGTTTGATTTGTCTTCCCACCCCTCAGCAGCTTCCTGTGCTCCACTGCGGGCTCCGGCGAACGCTCCACTCTCTCACCAGCGCGTCACAGAACATGATCCTCCAGTAGCCCGCTCGCTGTTGTTACACTCTTTATTGTAGACTTCAACCGTCGTCCTGGTCCCGGGGTGAAGGGGCATCTTTCTGCTGAAGGAACTTGCTGAAATGGGTGCGGTGTAAAATGTTTAGTTACAATTGGATGAAAAAAAAAGTTGGATCTTTTCTGTGTTGAACATTAACTGCAGGTTGCGTACATCATGCAACATCACAATATTCTAGCCCAGCCATTCCCAAACTTGAGTGTCGCGGCCCCTCTCGTACATCCAAAAATCTCTTGAGGCCCCCTGATGATAACAATTTGTTATTTAAAAGAAAATGTCATGGTTTTCGCTTCATTTTACATATACAATACAAGGAAACAGCGATAATAGAGTAAATTTGATTACATATGACCAAATTCATATAAAGTTCATTATAAAATCTCTTTATTTTGATGTGATTGGTTTGTGGACAACCTTTGGCCGTGGACCCCACTTTGGGAACCAGTGTTCTAGCCTATAGGGTAAAATGGAGGTGGTGGGCAAAATCTTATGGTAACTGTCAATATGCAGATTTAGTTCATTGCAAATTTCTCTAATTCCTGGTCCACATGAAACAAAAACTGTCACAAAGCTCAATGTCTTCTTGGTCAGCACATATGAACTAATAACATTTGTCAGTTTTCTTTTTGGAAATTTCTTTCAAAAACAGTTTCTCTCCCATTGAGTTGTATTGGCATCTGTCCTCTGACTGAAATGGAATTCGCAACCTATTCTACGTCATTTACCAAATGTTTTTTAGCTTTGACGAAAAGCTTCTGTCTGTCATTTTGACGGATTGAAAGTTGTGGTGTAATTAAACTACAAATACAGCACTGCTCTGTCTCTTTCAGAGCTTTCCCCAAAGCTCTGCAGAAACTACTGTACAGTGAGCCCATGGTTTCTTCATCTTAATTTCATTTCTTCATAGCAACAAAAGAATGTTTTGCTGGTGCAGTGTATCCCACTTTCCCACACAACACACGAGGGCACAGTGAGATGTGGGAGCACTTTGACTTGAGTCATAAAAAACACGAAAGAAGACAGACAGGAGAGGTGTGACACATGAAGGCTGACGCCCCTTTAGAGACGCACAATGTAAAGACCTGGATTTGGCCCCTTTTATCTGCTGGGTTTCGTGAGCATTGAGTCAAAATTGAGGAAACACAGTTTGTTAATGAGCTCTGTGTCGTCATCTTTTTAGTTTTAACACATTTGTCATTAATGACACTGTCTGTCAAAATTGTCCCTTGCAAAACCACTTTTTTTTTTTGTTCATTTATTTGGTTGGAACAGTGCATGCACATGAGAACAATGCATGTAAAGACACCACTCCGGATTGTAGCCTTGGGCTAATTTCCATCCGTTGTCCCACATTCGCTCTCACAAACTCACTGATTCATCCTGATCTATTGTACATGTTTTTAGTGGTAGGGGAAACCGGAGCACCTGGAGGAAACCTACGCAGACACGGGGAAAACATGAAAACTCCACACAGAAAGGCCCAGCGCGGGACCCAGAACCTTCTAGCTGTGAAGCACGAACAGAGGACACTATAGTTAAATAATTTGTGATAACTCATTGCAGATCAGTTGCAAACTCACTTGCACTGGTTCTTTCTTAAGCTCCTGACTATTGTCCGCAATTTAATTGAATGTAATTATTATAAAATATTATGGCTTTGCTGGCCGCCTGACTTACTCCGATCATCATTACGACATGCGCAGTGCCCATGTTTATTGCTCTATAAACCTCTGATTTACCTATGAACCTCTTGGGATGGTAATAAATGTGATACGTTTTTACGTTTCAACACTCCCCAAACGTCCCCTAAAGCCACCACTAAGGCCCCATCTGTGTTCAGCAGTCAATACCGAGTGGGGTCAAAGCTCCTTGTTGTGCTGCTCACTACAGTTTTTGATTCAGCTGAGACGCAGCCTACTTAAAGCATAAAGACATGTGCGGAGTTCACATTTGCATATTATGACCAAAACTTCTTTATAATTAATGTCTCTGGAAGATGAATTACTTTCTGTCTCTCTCTACTACAACCTTACAGCTTTGATGGAGTGTAAAGTGCTCAAGGCTAAGCGCAATAAATCCCTCCAATGATGAAATGTTGTCTGAAGGGAAGTGGCGCTGACATTAGTAATAAGGGTAATTCATCAGGAAAAACACATTGTCTTTAGTCTCTCCTTTAGTGAGTAGTTTATTCTGTAGCTGTCACGTATGCCTTTGTCTTTTGCTGATTGCGCAAAAAAAATTTCATCAAAGCTCTAATGTGAGGTAAGTTTTTGTGCCGTATATTCCTTTCCTTTACTATCGTTCACATCGTTAGCAGCGCTTTAATGCTAAACTAAGCAGCTGTAGCCTGGTGTTGTCCTAGCTTCCTGGTTTGTAACTGCACAATACACACAAAAACCATGGCAACCAAGTTAATTCAGAAACTGGCAATTGACTCTGTGCGTTCAAGTCAAGCTAGCGCTAGCTCCACGGACGCCACCTTCATTTCGTAGTTGTGGATGCAACTTGATACATAGCCTACAGTTTGAGCCTCCTGGACCTCTCGAAAATAACCATCGGCTACGTCCCCAGGATTGACTCTTTTTGTAGCAATAAGCAAGAAGGGGAAGGGGTTCAAACTGTATCGAGTTGCATCCACAACTACGAGGAGAAGTAGGCTATGCTAGTGCTATGCTATGCCAATACCGGAAATGAATGTGGTGTTTGTGGAGCTATCTTATCTAGAACGTTATGTAGTCAATTGTGCAGCCTTTCCCTCAGGTCACCAGATGTTCCGAGTTCCCAATCACTCCCGCCATAAAAGATGGGACAAGTCGCTGGTCCTCACTTCTTGACAAAGGTTTGTTATGGCCCGTTCAAACCAACACTGTGTGGGCTTCAAAGGCGTCGGGTTTACATTCAAAATGTATGGTAGCGCGCGCCAAGAGATCACGGGCGTGCTGACCTGAGCTGTGCGTTTGAAGCTTTTCTCAGGTCTGCCGCACGTCACAAGCTTCCCAGGTGTCTGACGCCAAAGTTGAACAAGGTTGAACTTTTGACGGGTGAGGCAACCCAATCAGAGAGGCTTGCTCTAGTGACGCAATGGTGCATTTCAGAAGAAGCAGGAAACCAACAGAGGAGCAGCTAATGTGGCAGTTCCCTCATAACATAATATTTACAGTGTTTACATCCTGTCTATGCTCTCACATGAAGCATACTGCCATTTTAGCTCACTGTGGGTTAAAAACTGCTCTGATATTAACGAAATAAATCGCTACGTGGCTCACATGCTGCTGGCACACCCCCCTTCCTCTCACCTCTGGCAAGCGGAGTAGCAAGAAAGAAAAAAGAGCGGGGACAGGGCTTATTATGGGCATAGGGCAGAGAGCCAAGGAGCAACAGGGTACAACCCATAGAGTGTACATTAATTAATAAATCTTTCTTTTACGCTCTATGGTACAACCACATAGAAGAGGTGGGATATGCCATTATCGGCAACAGCATCCAAATCTGGCGCGTCAAGTGTTTCTGAAGCCCGAAAAGCTCTTATCTTATATGCGTGGAAAAAAACAGTAACATGTTTTAAACGATTTTAATATTTACCAGCCAACCACAATGAAGGCTTTTTAGAAAATGTAAAAAGAGAATTTTGATCTGGCAGGAGTGCCTTGGATTTTTGTTTTTCCCAAAGCTGAATGGTCCTTCAGAACCAAATTTGTCCAACAGCGACGCATGTTCAGGTGTTGTCTGTATACAACCACTATTTGATGTTCCACTTGTTAAACAACTAGTCTTATATAAGCACCGGCGTGTTTTAAAACGGACAGATACAGTGCCTCTACCATTATGTCACCTCTGCATGTCCATTCCTCTCACGTTAAAATGAACAGAGGTGTTTGCAGAAGTCCTTTTAATGCCCTTTTCAACATGCGGCAGATGGGCTAATGCTGCATTTCATTTGTCACAGCCATTACGCCCATAATATCTGCTCCACTGGGTATGGTAAAATGTGCCAGCACTTGTGCCGACCTTAACCTCGGCTCTCAAGTGTCCGGAGTTTGCCCAAGCATTAAACTGGCTCCGCTTGAGATCTGTCTACAGTCTGCATTTACAAGAAGAGGTCATTTTTTTTTTTTTTGGTTAAGACGTTGAAGAAACACGTTGAGCCGTGCATCAAATGAGATCATGGTAGTTGTTAGGCCTGCGTGATATGAGAAAATATTGCAATATATGATAACTGTCATTATTTTTAGCGAAATAACCGTTTCAACACAGTACGTTCCATAAAGTTAGGCAAGGACTATATACCTTTTTTTTAACAAGACTAAAATTGAACTAAATTGGACACTTTTGGACTAAAACAACTTTTGCAGATGTTTTCATTTTAGGCTTTATGGTTATTTTGCCATTTGAAAACGGGTACATCAGGTTCCCCTCATGGAGCCAGGTCTGTGTAAAAAAAAAAAAAACAAGATTCCGTATTTCAGGCAGGACTTTGTTTGGTCAATCTGCCTTTTACAAAACTGCAAAACTGGAGCTCAAGACCATACCCGACTTTAAAATGTTGAACCAAGAAGGCTTATAAGTAGCCAAAGCTGTACCCATCTTATAATATAAAATACTCCAGACCTTCAGTAGCTGATGATGATCTTTGGAGTAAGATCGAAACGTCCTACACTTCAACTACAGAGTACAGATGAAGACTGAAGATTTTTTGCCTACGATGGACAACTCCTGTACGACTGAGAACCTACACAAATATAAAATACAGTTGGAAAAGTGGGCGGGGCCGGGGAAACGTTTTTTGCTAAACGTTTTCCAGATAAACCGAGCGGTCTATGGAAGTTTCACGCACGCACTTACATTCTCCTTCAATCGTTACGTGGGATAGGGTATATTTCATGGCATGTCATTGCCGTTCTGAAGATACTGTATATCCATGTTTGGAAGTCCAAAATTTTACTTTTTTCCCATTTTTCCCACCGCCATGTTTTTTTTTTCTTCGGGCACACGGGCAGTATATTCCAGAAGGCTGTACGCTGGGTTACGTAATACTGCCCTCTACCGCCAATACTGAAACTCCATGCTACCAACCAATGCAGCCTGAGCCTAATCTGCACACCTGCGAGTGGACAAGGGGAAGCATGCGTGAGAGAGAAGGGAGTTTGACCAGGGAGAAGCGAGAACAGCAGCAGCGGCAACGTGAAGGTAATGTGTGGCGCACGGAGGTGGTGGGACAGCGGCAACGATGGTGCTTGGCCTCTCGGCCAGCGGCACCTCCGAGAGGCCGAGCACCTTCGTTGCCGCTGTTCCCAGCGCCGCCGCTGTCCCCAGCGCCGCCGCTGTCCCCAGCGCCGCCGCTTCCTATACGCTGGCAATGCGTTGTGCGTGGGGCACCAAGTTCTCCGAGGGCACCACATTGATGACTGATTGAATGACTTTGCACAATATTTGCGCTGTTGTTTTTAATACAATTGAAAAAACGGCCTTTTTTTGTAGGCCGGGTTACAGCTAGTTTGTAAATAGCACGGAGTGAGTGAGACAATGAGTGAATGGCATTTTTTTTTTAAATGTTGTATATTGGCGTGCGTCGGCGTGTGATGTTGCGAGTGTACGAGAAAGCTTTAGAAATGTATGTGTGAGGGTGAGTGAATCTATGATTTTAGGTTAGTATTGTAAATAATTGTGTAGAAAGGCCCAACCAGGGACAGGAGTTGTGAATTGGCAATAGATATAAACATCAGCTGCAAAAAGTGTTTGTAACTGTCTGATTGCATTGTCTATGTCAAATCAATCAATCCATACATTTGGTGTAAAAAAGTTCAAATGCAAATTTTTCTGGGATTCCAGGGTTTCAGGGATGGGATGTGTTTAGTTGCTGCTCCTTCTCTTTGACCATTGCTTGGCAGGCTTTACATTTAATTGCCTGTAACGGGGCATAGCAAATCGCAAAAATAAAAACATTTCAAATAATAAAGCTAATATGATTAATATGCTTAAAAAAATGGTAGGTTTGTGTGGGGACCATGGGGATATGTACCCACCAATATTTCAGGATGACAGAGATGTCCCCACCAACCTCATGTGGAGAACTTTAGACGGATAAGATTACTTTAGGCACGGAGAGAAGAGAGTCGGCATCACTTTTTGTTTAATGTTAATTGGATGGGTATCTGCAGAAATCTTAACATTTTCGGTTTGCAATTCAAACTTCCACTCCCACATAGCTGGTCCACATACCGAAGGCTGCACAAGGTTAATTTTTGTAGCACTTTTGTTTTATTCAACGTTATCTTACTAATACATTACCAGGTATTATTAAGTAGTTCACTAGTGTACACATACGCTTCAAGGATACACTCTGCCAACACAGTTCAGGTGAGTTAGCCTAGGGATGACATGATTCTACATCAGAGGGCACGAAATAGCGGGCCGGACCCCAACGTCCACCCGTCCGGACCCGAACCTTGTATGACTTAGTTAAGGTCCGCTAAAGACTTAAACCGAGCAGCTGCTAATAATGTGCGCATACGCTGCACGCGCGATACACGCAGTTTGTTCTTAAAAACCCTCAAAGCAGAGGCTCTAACCCAGGGGTGCCCATTACTTAGATCGCAAGCCTTTAGTAGCTATAGTAGCTAAGCAAATTGAGTCGATCGCAGGAGTCCTATCTCTCCAAATTGTCTGTTCGCATTTGGCACTGGTTTGACGTACGTAACGAGCGGGATATTTTCAAGCGTGAGGGACCCGCGCGAGCTACAAACCGATCACAATGACTATCACTGGTGTAACACCGGCTGCATTTCGCCCATTTTTCTTTGAGCCCGGTCTATACCGACGTTAGTTTGACCGTGTCTGTAGCCACAGCCCCGCGGTCAGCTGTTACCGCTGGATCTCTGCGTGAGAGTCAGCGCTGATTTGTGGCCCTGAGTATGGAGGACCCAGAGTACCAAAACTATAAATAAATAAATAAATATCTGTGGCCTGCAATTCATAAAAAATTACTATGGTGTACTTTTATTAACACATACTTGTAGTCAACATTTATCAATTTGAATTTGCAGAAAAAAATGCCACAATTGTAGAAGTATTTGCGGGACAGAGGTATTACAGTCAAAAAATATTGTTAAGTTGAATTGAAAAATCTGGTCGAAGCAGCGGTAGAGAAAGTGGAAAAGTGGAGCTGGAGCATGAGGAATACTCCCACAAAGCTGAGAAGCAAAGGTAAAGGTAGGTCTACCTGATCAGCAGGTTAGTCACTGTGAGTGTATCACTAATCATCCATTTAAACCACTAATTATTGGGTTTTGCTATACGATCATACCATCTCTGTTGTGCAGTCTTATCTGTCCATTCGTAACAAGTAAATAGGCTAACCACACACTCGCTAGCTACCTCGGCTAGCGCTAGGCTAATGTTTGTAGCTTACATAGTTGTTAGCTATACTGTTAGTTAGTGACTGGTCTTTGAGAGGATCTGCCCTTTCCGAAAACATAATTACAGGGAAAGAATTACCTTAGGGGGGTGTTCCATGAGTCAGAGCACTGGTGCTAAATTACGTCCATTTGTTTACGCATATTGAGTAGCCATGTGCTTCTGGTGCATGCGCCTTCTGATTAATATGATTGAACTGGAAAAGGCTTTACACATCAATATTGCTGAATTAAGATGGCATGTGTCTGCCAGAGTGAAAGTTATGAGCTCTATATCTACTGCTGCTGCTGTTGTTTTTTGCTTGAAATGCTGGTAAATGCTTCAAACGCATGTTTTTTGTTTGACTAATCATTGAACGTGCATGTATATCGGAAATCAGGAATTGATGTGTAGGATATTCCCTCTGATCTGTTCTCTCATGGATCCACTGTTACAAAAGAGTGACCTAAACAGATGAACCTAAATATCAGCTGATTTCAATGGGCTTGCACACTTTCACTTCCGTTTTTGCCTTGACGTAACAAAGCCAACACGGCATGGTTCTTTTGGGACTCTTCCTTTGGCAACGTTACGCAATTCTCAGGCAAAGATGGATACGATTTGCTTTCTGCAATTTGGATTATTAAACCTGCCGCTGACTTCTTGTGTTTTGGATGGATTTATCTCTGGACGCTGTTACTCCAGTCTTTACCAGTGAGTGGACTCGGTTTGGACACATGCGCACTACGGGTCATGAGACGTGAAAGCACTTTGCCGTGGGTCCTAATCTTTTTACAATTGACCTGCTGTGACCACGGAAATCGTAAAAACAGTTAATCTTGACATCTCTAAGTCAGCCATTACTCATAAACCGTTGAGATTTTGTCATTGCCTCAAGAAACATCTATTTTTATATTTATTGAAGTGAGAAAAGGCCTCTTGTTTGATTGAATGATTGGATAACTTTGAAGGAAAAAAAGGCCCACAATTACACTTTTAGCTGCTTTTCTCTGGAGGAAATTCTGGTTGCATTTACTGTATAAAGAATGGTGGGGGGAGACTGATGGGCTTACGGAAAAAAGGATTTAGCCGTTGCCACAGATTGAGGACAGCGCATGCCGCAGAATAGCTTGTTTGGCTCTGAAGAAGAGATGCCCTCATTTTTCTGCCTATTTGCCCTGAAGGAGTGTTCCTAAGAACGATCACAAGGAGAGGGATTCTTTAAAGTGCGCCATGTCTTCTCCCAACAACAGCATCTTCTTGATTTGAACACTCATCTCTTGATCTCGTCTGTTGTTTTTCGACTCCTTTTTGCGCCCCAACCTTCTTTTCGTGGCTGTCCTCGTCTAGAGTGTCGAGACAGATGACTGTAATTATGGCTCGGGCCTTCTCATCTCCACATCATTCCCTCTTGACACGCTGCTCAACTTTGACAGCTGTGTTTTTAAAATGTCTTGTTGCCACAGTTTGAAGTAGAAGGTGAGCAACGTATTGTCGAAGATGAAATTAAATAAAAATGCAGATTCTATTATACATGACAAGAAAGCGGAAGAAAAATACTTGCAAAAACAGTTGGCATAAATGGTATTGAGAGATTAAAAAGTCTAAATGGTCTTTAAGCCAAACAAGGCTAAATTGCACATTTTTACAGGGAGTCCGGGTTCTTAAAAAGTGGTAAAAGTATTTAAGTCAAATTTAGCAAAAAGTATAGGGATGTACCGATACCACATTTTCTCAAACCGATACGAGTATGAGTACTTTGATTTGAGTACTTGCCGATACCGAGTACCGATACGAGTACAAGGCATTTTCTTCAAACATACATCTTTGTAGCTGGGTTAAAGTGGTTAGTTCTCATTTCCATTTACTGGAGTCATTTATCAATTATAATATTACTTTTAAGAGAAGTTTGATCAGAATTATGCAGTTAAAGTAAAGTTATTTAATTGAATGTAATATTTGTAATAAGCATGTGTAATGATGTGTTTTGGGTCTCACAATTTTCAATTCAGATGAAAATTATAGGAAATATTTATGTCCTCATTGTACACACTGTTCATATCCAAAAGTTAAATAGCCTGTGTTGTATTTGTATATAATAGTATGTAGATGGTTACTTATTATTTTAAC